>VZSF01010037.1:1123547-1150369 GCA_013398295.1 Chionis minor | reverse complement strand
CGCCGGAAGGAGCCGGGCTGGGAGCCGGGGCGGCGTGGCGGGGCGGGGGGGGGCCCGCCGTGCCTTGGAGGAGCGCCCCTCGCCCGGTCCCTGGCCGTGCCGGCTGGGTGTGGGTCCGCCCCGAGGCGGCCCGGAGACCGCCGGCGGGAGGGGGCAGCGGCGGGGGCGAGGGAGGCAGACCGGAGCCCTCCCGCACGCCCGCGGGGTGTCCCCGGCGGCGGCGGGGGAGCGCCACGCCGAGACCTGTTGCGGTGCACGGTGGGCTTGGCCGTGCTGCGGCTGCTGGGAGTCGTTCCGGCCCAGGCCGTCAGCGATCGCGCTGCTGCTCCGGCCACTTAATGACCCCCCTCCGTCCTTCCTCCCCGTCCAGGGCCCTGAACTGAGAAACGGCCAAACCGGGGGGACTTTTGCGCCGCCTTTTTAGGCGGCTGTGAAGGGTTAAGCCTGGCAACTCGCACCGATTGTGTTGGTGCCCTTTGGGTCGCTGCCCAGCCCTTCCCAGGAGCCGGGGTTGCGTCAGCACGGGCAATGAGGCCACCACTCTGTGCCGTCGCGGTTTGGCCCCGCTGCCGTTCTCCGCACACTGCACTGGGGTCACTCCGGCTTCACCACCCCATGTTCATTCCCCCACCCCCGCTGGTCTCCAGGATTTCTCCTCATGCGTGGTAACTGTGTGCCTTTGGGGATCTTTGGCCGTTGTCCTCTCGCCTCCGTCCAGCCAGGCTGGTGGTACCTAAGTGCCAAAGAGTTTGCAGAAGTTCTTCCTCTGCCCCGGCACTGTCGCCTGAAGCACTCTGAGGAGCTCTGGGCTTCACATTCCTGAATGTGATGCCTGCTCCCTTGTGCATCCCTCACCTCTGCCCTAAACTGAGCCCATCTTACACCTCTGCCGCACGGCGGGAAGCTCTGTCACGGAAAGCCTTTGGTTCTGGGGATATTTTCCTTCCTACTCGGTATCCAAATGTTGGAGCGAAACAGCCCTTCTGTGCGACACGCAGCGAGGCCACGGTGCTTAGAGTAAGTGGTGCTGGCCCAGCGCCACGCAGCACTGCCAAACTGCCCATAGGCTCTGCTCGCCGTGTTAAAATTTGGATCTGCTTCAGGATGCACTGGAGCACGAGGCCACAGGGAAGCCAAGAGATCCCTACTCCAGAGCAGGGATTCACAGAGCCACCAAGGCTGTTCCCCTCGCTCGCGCAGTAGCCACGTTGGCGAGCTTAAGGCGGGTCATGTCAAACCGACCCCTGTTCATTTTGTGTGGAAGCAGCAGGTTTTTGAAGTTCGCTTGAAAAATGGATGATTTGGGGCTTAATGCTCGATTTGCTGGTCTTGTCAGATGCTTCAGAACTTTTGAGTTTTGGAGACACTGAAATGTTGGACCAAACTACAGGACAGATTTTAAAGATATTTTTAAGATATTTTTAGACACCTAAAGGAGCAGGTTCCTAAACACCTTGACAAATCTGGATTCGTGTGACTGACGCAGAGCTGCCTCATAAACTTTCGGTGCCCTGGAGCTTCTAGCCAAGACTTGCAGGTAAATGATTGTCCCATGGGCGTGACCCATTAATCATCTGAATCACAAAACAAAGAGTTTTCACATACAGCTACCATCCAAGACTCTGTGTTATTCCCCCATGCACTCTGTGACTTCGTGATGTAAAAACTTGGAAGGCTATGAATAGCGTGAACCCAGTAGGCACTGATGCTTCGTGTTTCGCGGAATATGGGAATACGTTTACCACCCCTTTGTCTGAGGACTCTGCAGTCGTGGGGCACTGTTCCTCAAAGCAAAGGCGTCCGCTTCAGCAGTTTGCTTAGCTCAGGATACACTGGCATGTTGTCGCCAGAGCTGTATTCTGGAAGGAGGTGTACGAGAGTCCTGAAGCCCCGAGGCTGATCCACCAGTTTGGATACAGCACCCTGTTGTGTCATCTCGGTAGCTCTCACAGCTCCAGCCTGCCCAGCCATTTCAGTGGTGAGCTTTTCGGAAGGCAAAGTCTCCATGTGTATTTGCAGCACCTGGCTTGGAGGTCACTGCTCCTGGTAGCTCTTCCTTCCCTTTGATCCAGCTCTTCAGAGGAAAGGTACGCACCCTGTACTTGCCACATGTGCCACTTGATAGCCAGCTAGTGTATAGATACTGTGGGATGGGGTTTGCTTGCCTTTAACATAATAAAAATTAGTATAAAATCAGAAGACCCGGATTATGAATTTTTTAAGACTTGTCAGAACGACTTGCCTTCTTGTTTCAGGTGTTGCTAAACTTGCTAAATACTCTGGGTTGAATCTGTGAGCTGCAGAGCCTGTTGGAAGCTCGTCCTTTCTCCCAACTGTTTTTTCTTTGAGGGAGTGTTCTTGCTGATGACTTTTTCTCACCTGATTTTTTAGTAATTGTCAACTGTATTGTCAGGTCTCCTGGTCTGATTCACAAGTGCCTAGTGCAATGCTCAACTTGGTGCTCATGGAGGATAATACATCTCCATCTGTAGATCTGCTTGACAGCACAGCTTGAGGACCATATGGCCGTGACTCTGACTGCCCACCATTTTTTCAGTATTACCCCCAAGACTCTTTCATTTCCTTTGTAAAACAGGATTATTAGAATACTCTGTTTTGCTCCAAATAATAATAAAAAACCCCAATCTGTGTTGCCCTTTTCTGTTCTTCTCCAATTGAAGAAACTGCAGCCTTGGAGAGGCAGCCCTGATGCTTTCTCTTCCACAGCACTAGGTTGTTTCAGCTGGGGAGTTCTTAAGCTGAGGATAAGAAGTTACCCTTAATTTTGCTTTACTACAGCTTATGCTTGATTGAAGAAATAGACTTTATCTCAGCTGCCTGACTAGATCTTGTCAGGATATGTCCTCTTTCTTACTGCAGCTTTGCATAACGCTTACACAGTGAAGCTCTCCTCTTGATTGATACCTTGAAGATCCTGCAAAGACATAAACATAAGTAATAATCCTCGTAGTTCATTTACCTCTTTCTCCTCTTAGTAAACTAGAAAGGGAAGTTCACTGGGGAAAAAAAAAGGCAAATAAACAAACAAAAAAAAGAATCAGCTGACAATTTGTAAATATATTTCAGGCATTATTAAATAGGAAAAGTTTTCTGCTCCTGACTGAATAAAATGTGATAGAGGAAGGCCCTGGGAATGCTGATCACCGAGACTGAAACTGAAATGACCTCCTGCTTCTGCTAAGGACTGAAATCTGGGAGTACTAATGGAAACTGTCCTCTGGAAGGCTTCCTGAAACACCATCGCTTGTTCAGAAAAGCAGACTTTCAGATGAGTAATTATCCTTTGCAACATGGTCTCCATGTGTTCAAGCCCCAGAGATGTCAGCTTACTATCCTTTTCTAACCCTAAGTGAATGGTAATGGAAAGACAAGAATATATCATGTACCTGTAAGTTAAAACAAACAATATACAAAATACGGTGAGCTTGCCCCTGGAGTGGTCTCTGCTCCTCTCTGTGTTTCCTGCCGGAGTTTGCCTCCCCTGTGTTTCTTTCCATTCTTGTCAGGTTGCGGAGAAAGTGTTTTTCTGGCTTTCATTGCAATGACATCTGCGCTCAGCCAGTCCAAGAGTTGCTCTGGTGGTCTTCAGCTCCAATCCCTTACGCTTTGGCAGACCACAGGCTTCCAGGCTGCAAAATACAGGCTGTCAAAGAGATGGAGAGGAGCACTAATCACACCAGTATTTGAGCACTTCCTAAGCTAATATATTTATCCTCACAGGATTTCTGTGAGGTAGGAAATTACTGCTGTCCCCCTTTCAGAGATGAAAACCAGATGCACACAGAAGCTAATTGACTTAGCTAATGTCACACAGGAGCCGGTGGCAGAGCAGTGAAATGAGATCAGCCGCCAGCCCCAGTGCCATGTGCCGGAGGACAGGTCGGCTCAAATGGTTCTGAAAGCCCGGTCGGTGCCCACGGGCTTTTATAGCCCTGTGGAAATGCAAAGCGTGAGCTTTCAGAGCACAGCAACCCAGCATGGAAAATTCAAAGCACAAGTTTTCAGATCATGGCAACCTCAGAAGGAAGGGACAGATTTGCCCTCAGATCCAAGTCAGGCAGTGGCAGCAATACCAGCCTGGCCCAGGTTTGCAGAGCGACTCGGCTTTTGACTTGCTCTGGGGAAGAAGGTTTGGTTTTTTCCCTGACAACTGTTGATAAGTGATTCCTGACACTGGATCAAAGCTCTCAGCTGATTTCAGCTTTGTCAGAAAATCCATCTGGGGGCTGAGAGCTCCCCTCCTCGCTTTCACACCAGTGAAAGTAGGAGCTTCTGGAAACAAAATTTCAGCCCAATCCCCTCCCCCCCATTTTTTTTTCCGTATTAATTTTTAGTACTGTTTCCTTTTATGTTCAGTTTTCAGAACATGTTGAAAGCATTTTGAAAGAAGCCATGAAACGGTTAAGAAAATACCAGAGACTGTGTTCAGAGACATTAAAAACAACTCTGTTTTGAAACTTCAGGTCAGTTTGCAAGTGGGAGATGAGGAACGCCACTAACAGCTCGTGTGTACAAGAGTGGGCTTTGATTAAATGCTTGTCCTTATAAACATTGAGACGGGAAAGGGAGTGGCATTGCCTTATCTTTGCAGCAAATTTATAGACCTTGTTAGCGAGGTTAAACTTTTGTGCTGACTAAACATTTCCACACCTCCTTTCTGTAATAAAAATCCACTTCAAATTTTCTGTTCACGACCAGATGAAGTCATGCCGAATCTTTCACATTAAAGCCAGGCAAGCATCCCAAAATATTCTTCCCCAGCACCAAAAATGAATCTGCCCGAATCACTGCTCCTCCCTCAGAGAACTCCTCCTCTTAGCAGCTTTTAATATTTTGTAGGATTGCAAAGCTAGTGCTTTTCTTTGCTGGTATCGTTGACATCAGGTCTGATTGCAGGATGGATTCTGCCCTGGGTTCTGCGTGCAGCAGCACCCTCTGACAACAGCCACCTACGATACAAAGGTAATTCAGAGAGCAGAGACAGTAAACGTAACTGGGAGAAGGATCACCCTGACCGCAGCTCTGCTGCAACAGATGACAGGCAAACAGGACAAATACATTGCGTTGACGTTTATAGGCCCAAAGGAGCTGACACGATTGCTGTTTTACAAAATTTTAACTTGGAAGATCAGATTTGAAATTTTCAAGGTGCAATCAATGGGGAGTCCCGTGTTCTTTCCTGAGCATTGGAGGGCTGTAGTCCTGGAGAGGTGATGGGAATAAAGTATCGCCCCCACATGGGATAATCGCAGCCTTTTGTGTGTGATTGGGAAGAGGGGCCTCAGAAGGGTGGTGGGAGCCCTTGGGCACAGCGTGGTTACTATTGCTCAGCTCCGCAGTTGAGGTCTGCAAAGAAATAGAAGACCTTGGCCACTCCAGCCTTCTACAGCAATGGCACAGAGGAGGGGTTTGGGGCCAGCTACGTCTGTGAAAGCTGGGATCTCCTGGTTGAAGTATTACAGGAGCCGGAGCTGGCCTGGAGTGCGACAGGCAGCTGTGAACTTGGCAGAAGTGGAATTTCGTGGCTGAATTGTACTTATTCCTCTTACAGCCAACAGTGAATTTCCTCAGCGTGAAGCTTGGCCCCTAAGCTCTGCGTAAAGACCAGGTTGCGGTGGCCGGTCCGTCTGAACAGCATCCGAATGCCACAGTGCTGGGCAAGGTTGCAGTGCTGTGAAGTGTGACTGTGGTGTGATGGACACCGGCGGTGGTGGGTACGAGCAATGGTCTTCCTCCCGTCTGCGGAACTAATCCTTGCAACGCTCACAGGGCAGGATCCGCACCCAGGAAGAGACCAGAATGAGGGAAATACTGCACTTAATCTCATAGGACTTAAATGCTTCCCTGAATTTTGCTACCCTATTGCAGGACATGCACATATTATACAGTAAACTGAAACAATCCCCTAATGATTCCTTTTTTTCCTTTAATTCATTCCTTCTACCATGCCCCCCCCCCAAAAAAAAAAAAAAATCAAACCAGCAGGGACCAGCTGTCCTGACAGGTCATTTAAAACTGCTTTTGTAAAAACAGATTTGTATTTTATAGCTTAATATTTTAGAGGTTCGTGACTGGTTAAACCTCTTTCAGCACCAGCACCTCTTGCTTTGGGCTCCAGCCTTCAAATAAGTCACCGGTTGTCATGATTTACTGTGTATACTATGGGACAAGTGCAAGATTTTGACAAGAAAAGATATTTGGGTGTTATTTGAGGAGACATGGGGAAAGTCACTTAACTCAGTGTTTATATAGAATGGCTTTCTTGTTTCAGAGGTCACCTCTGTTGGAATAACAGGTGCAGGCTTCAGACATCAGCTGCAAGGGCTGTTTTGTGCATCGGGGAGGTTATAGCTTTTCCTATTAAAGACAGTCAGGATTTCAGGGAATAAATTTTGTTTAAATTTAACTAACCTTTCCATCACGATTCTAGCAGAAAGGTGCAGTCCATCAGCATAACAATTGCTTTTGTAGTGATAATGCTGGTGTCTTTTCTAAGCGCTGTTCCCATTAAGGTGTTCAGAGCAATGGATGTGGAAACCTGTTCCTGAAAAATGTGTCCCAACTTTGAAGACAACTGCCTGCAAGTTTAAGTAAGAGCAATAAAGTGGGTGAGGAACAGGCTATAAACACGGTACAGACTTTGTTAAAATTTGCGAATAAAGGGTTTCTGCTGTGCTGTTCAAAGTGTGGGAGAGCTGCCTCTAATAGTCACTCTGCAAATATTAGAGAGTGGTGTTTGGGTTTGTTTTTAAAAGCACCTTGAGATGGCTTTTCTCCAAAACTGAAGAGTTAGGCGTGTTCAGCAAATGAAATGGGCTGGCTGGGCATTCCTGACTGTCTCTCGCCTGAACCATGGGCCCAGCGGAAAGCTGCAAGGCTCCCTCCGCAGCCCTCCTCTAAACCAAGCCTCACCTGCCTTTTCCTCTCTGCTCACAAAGCCCCCAAAGCACACCCCTGCTAAGCACTCCCAGGGCCATGTCACCACCCTGGAGACTGGCTGTCCTCTCTGCATCTCCAAGCTTTCCTTGATCGGACTGCCTCCACGTCAAACTTCAAAAGCAAAGTACTAAACTCACCCAGGCTTTTTTTTTCTCTACCCCACATTTTCCCACTTGCAAGTCTTTTTAACAGCTTTAGCACATCACTTGCCAAATTTTCTTTACATAGGTTCTTGGCCTGGGCTCATGGCTGTAGTATCTGAGCGCCTTTCAGTCATGCATGAAGTGATGTGACTCATGTCGGGCTTGGATGATTTGTTCTCTCTCCCCATTCTCTCCCAAAAAGGAGGGCTGTGCCTGCTGTGCTGGAGTCTTTGTTTTGCTTGGGTAAAGTTTCAGTTTGTGAAATTTTTCTGTGACCAAGAGGCTGGGGGTGTCACCCGCAATCTTCGTTCTTTCATCCCTTCAATGTTCTCTGCTAACGTGTTGAAGATTTTCACAATTTTTATGTTATCTCTGTGCTACATTCCTCTGATACCAAGAATACTTGGTGTTGTCATATTTAATGATTAAAACCATCCGGCAGTATTCCATCTTCTCTTTCTGGGTGCAAACCAGCCTTTAACTATTAGAGGTCAAGCTGGGAACATGCTGAGAACAGAGCAGTCCACTCGTGTCCCATCAGTTTTTACACCTTCCTCTGCATCAAACACTGCTGGTCATGGCAGGACATGGGGCTACACGGATGGCTGGGCTGGGCTGAACAGTTCTGTGTTCCTGTTTCTCCAAAATCTTTGTTGATATTGTTCAAGGTACACCCCTCCCCCTGCAAAATTCACAAACCCAGGAAAATTATAATCTTTTTTTTTTTTCCTACTTTTCATTCCATGAGGTATTAGCAGGAATTTCGTTTCTAGAAGGTGGGGGTTTTTCTCTCATTTATACTTTGTATTTTTACATACAGTAAGAACTTCACTGTAGAAAAAACATTGAAAGAAAAGTGTGACCATCAGGTTCATATTTGGTTTAAATGATGGACTCAGTTTCTGTTCTCCCTATCCTCCAGCTGGTTCTGAGTGGAAAAGAAAAGGAACAATTGATTTCAGGAGGAGAGGTGTTACAGAACAGATGATTTTTAGAAAGCATGTAAAGAACCCTAAATTCTTAAACAATATGAGTTGGTGATCAAGAAACAAAACTGCCACTCAAAATCTCACTCTCATAAGATACAAAATGATCTGTAAAAATGTTGTACAAATAAGTTCCCTTGGGCATTCCTGTGGCGCACCGTAGCATCATCTACTGTCTTTGGAATTGGTTGAGAGCAATCAAAAGTGATAAAAATGAAACTGCAAAGAAGGGGAGATAAGCAAGCTTCAGCTGCTGTGATCATGTGTGGATTTGCCACAGGCAGCCGGGAGGAAGAGGAGGCCGTTCCCTTCTATGTCACCCCCACCCACTGCATCTGGGGCAGATCAGAGCTGCCACTGAGACAAGCCTTTCCCCGTTTTCCTGGTGAGGGGGATGTCCATGCATAGCCAGGCACACTCGGTATTTTAAGACCTGACCTTCACATGCAGTTGAATCCAGAAAAAGCTGGTGCTGCCACCAAAAGAAGCATCCGCATCATCTTATTCCTGCCTGGTACCTCGTTTCCCATTGCATTAATAGAAGTGGTGGCGGTGTGAATCCGATCAGGGGACAGTTCTGCATTAAAACTAATCTGGTGGGGAAAAAAAAGGCAAGTTTTAGCCTCGATGCATTTTCCCTTGCAGCCTTCCCTATGCTGGCACCAGCAGAAGGTGAAGGTGTGCAGGGGCTGGGCCGAAGAGCCGAGGCGGTGGGAAGGTGGGTTTTCCACAGCCGGGATCCTTTATGCTGTTGCTGTTGGACAATTGGCATTTCTTCCTGCAGCAGTGATAGTTTGTGCTGGCCTAAATGATATGTAAAATTACAGCCTCATGTAAAAGGTATTGCTTTGCACCTACTTTGTATTTAAAAGGTTTCCTTAGGTTAAAACATATATCAATGCTTCCAACCGCATGACCGAAAGCGCCGCATGCTTTGGTTGCTATGTTCTGCGCTGGCCGTGTAAAGCAGCTGTAAATTCAGGTACCTGCTTTGCATTACCGTTGGGGCACAGCACAGCCAGCACTGGGGTGAATCAGGGATATACTTCATCTTTTTACACCTTGCATCAGAGAGACAAAAGGAGAGAGAACCTCGGTGCCAGAGAGCAATTCATCTCCACCCTCCGGTTTTCCCGTCTCCGAGCAGGGAGGCAGCCCCTCACGGTAGCAACAGCTGCAATCCCCCCATCCCAACCCTGGCAACAAACGCCCTCTTCTCCTCCTGTTTCCTATCCAAGTCTCTATCCCCATTTCCCAGCAGGATGCAGAGCCTAAGCCTTCCCTCCACAGCAGGCTGGAGGCACTGATAGATGCTTGGAGGGGAACAGGAGGGAAAAGGGAACTACTTGAAGGGAAGAGGGGAGGATATAGGGGAAAAGGGGACACCTACAGCACTTGGGAGACGCTGGGCTGGAGTAAGGTCATTTATCCAAGGGACATGAGCTGAGGATGGAGAAGAAAATAGGAGAAGGTCACAGGGATACAGAGGTTGGCAACTCTGCCCCCAGAAACATCCCTCCAGCTGGTTTCATTACACCTCCTGCCTGCTGCTTGTAGTGTCCCCCCCATCCCACCGCCCCCTCCAGCCTCCTGCTCCAGCACACAGCTTCCCTAAGCCCAGCTGCCCTCTCCCAGCCCTCCTCCATCCCGCCTGCAAGCCCACTCCGACAGGCTCTGGCTTCAGGCAATCTATCACATCCCCGTGGAACCTGTTTAACTCTACTGCTGTTAAAAATGGGCATCTTAATTTCTAGTCTGAATTTGTCCAGTTTCATCTTTATTAGCTTTTATTATGCCACTCTAATCTGCTAGAGAGCCCTTTAATATTGAAAGGCTGGAGACAACCTTGCAAGAGCTGGGTTGTTGTTCCAGGAACTGCAGCATATGTTCCTTGCAGAAAAGCTTTCCGTATTTTCAACGTTCCTTCTATAAAAACATCCAAATGCAAGTTTATATCTGAACACCACTTTTTTTCTGAGGGTCAGAGTCGTGCTGCTGAAAATTGAGCATCTGCCTAGAACTATCCCCAGGTGCAGAGATTTTAGCAGAGTTTTCCATGTTGTCCAAAACTAGGCACACAGGGGTTGGAGCTCCAACCTCAGCTCTGAAGCCAGGAGATAGATGTCCAGGCTGGGAGTAGATGTCTGGCAACATCAGTTTGTTAATGAGGAGTTCAGACGGTGCCACAGAGCGTGTGAGCAGTGCTGCGGTGTATCCCCATGCTGTCCCTTCCTGCGTGTCCCCATGGGACCCTACCAGGCAAGGAAGGCTTCGAGGAAAGGCTTGCCACGGAGGTGATGTCCCTCAGAGTCTTCTTGGGGTGCCTCCTCATCCAACTCGTGTCGCTCGCATCTTATTTATGTTTCCCTAGTGCGTGACCAGACGTGCTGTGAGGCTCTGTATGAAAATGCCATAAAGTAAAGAAGAGTTTTTACTGCATCGGCTTAAAGACTGCATCAGTCTTTCAAATGGCGTTTAGTATTGCCACTTTGACTCTATAGATACAGCTTTGTCACGCTGCCATCATAAACCAACTTACAGCTTTGACCACGAGGCTGCGCTTGGCAATGACAGCCCAGCCAAGGAGGACGGAATCCTTTCCCAAGCTGAAGATACATAACCCCTCGGAAAATAATTTGTATGTGGAAAAAGCACACATTAGTGGGATTTGTTGTTTGTATAACCCGAGAATGGTTTTAATTAAACAATAAATCTAAGAAGCAATTAGGCAAAAAGGGGTTGAGGCAGAATTGGTATTTTGAGAGAAAGCTGAGATATTGCAGTTTAAAAATCAGCCGGGCTGCATGTTCAGCAAGTATCTGCTACAGCACCTGTGGAAAAGCTACAGTGTGGTGTTGCATAAATAGATGCCTATCAGGCGAGAAGCTCCATGGGTAGATATGTAATTATACAACTTAAAAAAAAAAGCATAATATTTATACTGCAGCCTGGATTGGCTTCAATCATGTGCATAATACATTTATTTGAAAACATCCTAATTATGTGTTTACCTGACAGAAGGAGCCATTACAATCACCCTGGCACGTAAACCCATTTTATAAATCTGCCTGCTTTTACCTTTACCCAAGAGACCTACACCAACTGCACATTTATGATTATTTATATAAATGTGTGAAATATATAAATAATAATATTATTAAAGGATATAATCAAAACATTCTGGACTTCTTTTTTTTCTTCATTCTAGATTGTTGGGGTTTTTTTCTTAGAGCTTTTCCAAGGAGGGCCGTTGCATTTTATATGCAGAGAAAAAAATGCATTCTTAACACTCTGGAAATCATAACAAAACTCCTTGAAAGATTTAAATTAGTTTGTTCCCTGAATTAAATGTCCCATCTGCTTCCCTTCCCTCCCCAAGCCTCTTCTCTCCACCCCCCGGTGTGCGTGCACATGGGTTTGCGTGTTTTTTGTGTTTTTTGTTGTTTGGGGTTTTTTTTGGAGTTGCTTCTGAATTCCAGCAAGCGCGCAGCAATTGCAGCCTGCTGGGGTTGTTCCGTGAAAACAAGGTTTAGGGTTTGTGGTGGATGTTGAGCGCGGGCACCAGATCTCCTGGCCAGGGGAAGGTGCGGGCTGCAGCCGCTGCCTTGGCACACGCCGGCTGCTGGAGGGGCTCGCCGGGAACGCCGGCGGGGTGAAACAGGATCGCTTTTGGCTGCTGGAGTTAGAGAAACAGCGGGCCAGGGGTGGGGGCTGGCATTGTGTGTGTGTGTTCGGTTTGAACTAAGAATACTGAAGCCTTTGGGAGAAAGGCAAACAAGTATTAAGACTCCTACCAAGTCTGCGGACAGTGGGAAGGGTGAAGGGAAGCGAGTCTAGAGCTCGGCGACCTTGGCAATGTCTTCCTACATAATGTGGCTGTCGGATGTACTCGCAAAGCCAAAGGAAATTCTCAGTTAAGGCTGACTCCATCCCATACGCACCGGGCTCGCTCTCGGTCTCTGTCTCTCCCCCATCCACTCTCCCTCTCTCTTTTCCCCCTCTTTTTAGGGAGAATACTCCAGTCATATTAGAGAATGGCCTGGCAGCCTTAACTGCACATCATCTTCTCCCTCATTAGAGATGAAATAGAACATGTAAATATTTTCAAACTTGATGTTTTGTTGAACCTTTTTCTGTAACTCATCCTAATCATTAGCTTGCATTTTAGACATTTATAATGAAAACTTATTCATTTAAATTTACCCTTCCTTTGGGGAAATATCTTGTTTGTTTGTTTGTTTGTTTTAAAAAAAACGGGGAAGACATGGTTCTCCTTGCTAGTTGCATGTCCTGCCAGCCTGATTACACAATCTGTTATAATTACGCTGAGCTCTGCAGACCTTCAGGGAGCCATGTTATACAGTAGAATGACTGCTAATTGCTAGGGGTAAAACCTTGGGCCCGTCCAAGTCAATAGCAAAATTTCTACTAATTTCATAGAGAGTATTTCTGAGATCATCTTCAAAATGATGAACAGCGGTATTATTTAATGTACTGACTTAACTGAAAGGAAAACCAAATCTATCATTAATATTATATAGAGGCTAATAAACTTAATTTCTTGAACACTTAAGTTACCTGAAATTTTAAAATCTTTAGGTCATCAATATTAAGAAAAACAGAACTTCTTAATTTAGACTGAGCTATTTCCTTCAAATATAATTTGTTATGCCTCTGCAAAACTGGTGATGGAAAGCTGTATGACATGTCTGTGGTTTTTTGATGCGAAGACAAGATGCAAAATGGCAGGATGCATTTGCTGAAAGGCTTAAAAATGTCATTTTAGCTAGGATTTGAGACCCAGCAGAATTTGTGTAAGAAAATTACGAGCAGTTTAAAGGGGGTGACTGAGATGTAAGATGTGTTTCAGTCAGAATAGCTGTCTTCCTTTGCTGTAGCGTGAAGGGTGGCACCGCACACTGGGGATATTGGGGATGGGTGGCTGGTGTCTGGCTCCCACCTCCTCCAAGAGTCGTCCATGTCCACCTCCTCCAGCATTTCTTAGCCATGGCTGCCTGCCTCCATCCCACGGCTTAGCTCCTGCATGGACACACTTTGATGTCTGCCGTATCCCTTCTGTGTGGCTTCCCTATAACTAAATTCACTCTTCCCCAAACCAGTTTCCAGAACTAACTAACAAATTTACAAAACTATGTATACAGTATTTTAAGAAGGTAGGGAGAATTTGAGAGAGGAACTGAAAATCAGAGCCATGGTCAGAAGTGGGGGAAACCTCTCGCCAATACTGATTCATTTGCATCCTTTCTTCCACTTCATATTTATTTCAAATTATCATTTCAGTTTGAGTTGAGCAGTATTTTTTGTTGCCGGAAGATAATCACAAGCCAAACAAATTTAAGAATCAGCATAGAAGAACCTGAAATCCTTTCTAATCTTCATCATTTTTTAAAAGGAGAATCAGTCAGGATGAAACTGGAAAGCTATGCCTAACATAATTAATTTTTAAAACCTTTTTTTTGGTAAGTGTATTTGGAATGAAAACAATCCTAACGGTAATTCTGGTCTATTACTAGAAATGATGAAATTGTAAAAGCACAATTTTTTACAAATCATCATCCTCCGTCTTCAGAGGAAAAGATAGATGACATTGTCATGTTAAATGATGGTGAGACATAATTAACTCTCGTTGGTCATGGAAGGCAATGCATAGCACCATTTTTAAATCAGTAGCTTAGATAATTTGCATCTGAGAATTTTGTAGGAGCCAGCCAGGAAGCTGTCCAGATGATTACCATTGGTTTTCAAGAAGTTTTGGAACTAAGAAAAGTTCAGGGATCTGTTAAAAATTAATATATTGTTTGAGTTTTTAAGAAGATACACAGTTGTAGGCCCTTCATCTTGACAACTAGCCACAGCAAAATAATGAAATGACTGACGCAGCATGTTGGTGAAGAATTAAAACTGGCAAATATAGCTCATCCCCATTGAATTTATGGAAAATACCAAGCTAATTTGATGTATTTTCGAGTAGCTGACAAGTTCAATTTAAAAAAAGTACTAGTCTATTAATACCATCTACAGCTAGACTTCTAATTGCCTAATACCAAACATTCTCCTTAATAAATTAGAAACATGCAAGCAAACATGTAAGATTAAATGAATTGGAGGGTGGCTGCTCGACAGTTTTGACACAGGTTTGGCACTGTAATGGTAAATGAGGAATGCTCACAGGAGGAGATGTGACTAAAGAGCCCAAAGCAATTAGTCCTGGCCATGCACATTTTGAAAGTTCTACCAGTGAAGAAAAAAGAAAATATAAATTGTTAATCATTAGTTTGTCGATGGCACAAAAATTGTGGAAGTATTGGAATGTGGAAAGCCCTGATACTAGATGAAAGAAGACAGTCTGCACCAAAGGCTTGTCTTGGCAAAGTGCCTTCCTCACAGTATACTCTAAAATAGCATTTGCATTCTCCATCAAAGGCTAAGAATATACCAGAAACCATAAGCTTACACTTAATACTTTTTATAATACTTATGCAGAATGTTATACAGTTTATAGATACCTAAGAACTTGTATTCAGTCTCTGAGGCCAGGGAGGAATTAGCTAGAGCTGCAACACATCGGCACATTTCGGCTTCTGAAAGAAAATTTGCAACCGCAGGATTGTGTTTCATAGCCACAAATGTGCCCATCCTTCATGAATTTGTCTAATCTCATTCTAAGTCTATTTATACTCTGCAGCATCTTGTGACAATGAATTCCACAATTTCATATATATATATTTTATATCTATATATATGTACCTCATGCGGAAAAGTACTTCCTTTTGTTGGTTTTACACCTGTGACCCATTTCAGCTGGGAGCTTGCCAGTTCCCGTGTAGTGAGAATGAGTGAGTAGTTTATCTTGGATCACTTTCTCTATATCATTTTTTTATTTTATAGACTTATGGGCTATCTCCTCAGCTCTGTCTTTTACAGGATGCATAGTCCTAATCTTTCCTTGCACAGACCTTATTCCATGACTTGCCGCCCTCACAGGCCCCAAGAAGGTTATGGGGGATCACACCAAAAGCGTGTGGAGACCAACGAGAGGACAACAGTGAGAGCCTTCATGGTCTGTTCTCCCTCCTCCCACTGGTCCAACTCAGTCTTTTCCTAAGGTGAGAGTTTTTTTCTCAGAAAAGATGAGCCTTTTTTCAGTTTATACACTATGACGGAATTTTCTTTAATTAATCAGTTGCTTCTTGAACACTGTGATCCTTCATCATGCTCAGCATCCTCTGGCAGCAGAGTTTCTCATCTCGTTGGCTGCTCCTCTGAAGGGGGATCTCCTCTGCTTGGTGTTGAACCTCTGTCTGGTCACTCTGCTTCACACCCCGGACTTCTTTTATTGAAAGAAGCATTGAACAGTAAATCCCCATTTAGCTTTTCCAGACTGTTCAGGACCTTATAAACATGCAGCACAGTTGTGTCAGTTCAGGTTAGGAGTCCTCATCTGTTCATCCAGTCCTGTATCCCTGTGTACTTGGGGTTTTGAACTGCCCTTGGTACTCTGCTCCCCTCTTTTCCAGCTTTGCTCTCTGCTTTTCCAGACAGGGAACCAGAGCTGCACGCAGCTCCCACAGTGCTTGTGTTTTATACTGACCTGATGCTGTTTGTTGCTTTGGTCTGTATTCCTTCCTCAATTATTCTACTTGCTTTTCTGATCTCTGCTGAACACTGGGATGACATTTTCAGGCATTTCTCTGTGATAACCTCAAAATCTTTTCTCTGTGTGGTAACAGTCAACTCACAGACCAATACGTGTACTTGAAATTAGATTTGTGTATTCTCATTACAGCACTTTGCAGATATCTACACTGATTTCAGTGGCATTTTATTGTTCAGTCATTCTGAATTGTAAGATCCTTCTAATCTCTTCACAGTACGTTCTCGTCCTTTAACTTTGAATAACTACTGTCAACAAATTTTGTCACTTCACTGTTCATCCTCTTTCTTTTCCAAATGTCTGGTGACTATGTTTATAGCATAGGCATTTGTATCTCTGTTGTTTGTATCAATGTATCATTGGCATGATCCTGAAGGGAGGGAGGGAAGATGAAGAAAAAAGAAGGAATTAGTACTGGGTGTAGTATTCAAGACATGGCTGTAAGGTGGATTTACAGAGTGACAGAGATTTCATCTGTTCTGTTCTCCACTTTTTCCTGAATAATTCCTAATCATAGAATCATAGACTCATAGAATGGTATAGGTTGGAAGGGACCTTAAAGATCATCTAGTTCCAACCCCCTGCCATGGGCAAGGACACCTCCCACTAGACCAAATTGCTCAAAGTCCCATCCAACCTGGCCTTGAACACTTCCAGGGATGGGGCCTCCACAACTTCCCTGGGCAGCCTGTTCCAGTGCCTCACCCCCCTCAGAGTGAAATATCTCTTCCTGAGATCTACTCAAAATCTACCCTCTTCCAGTTTGAAGCCATTACCCCTCATCCTATCACTACATGCCCTTTCAAAAAGTCCCTCCCCAGCTTTCTTGTAAGCCCCCTTCAAATACTGGAAGGGGCTATAAAGTCTCCCGGGAGCCTTCTCTTCTCCAGGCTGAACAACCCCAACTCTCTCAGCCTGTCCTCATAGCAGAGGTGCTCCAGCCCTCTGATTATCGTCATGGCCCTCCTCTGGACCCGCTCCAACAGGTCCATGTCCTTCTTATGTTGGAGGCTCCAGAGCTGGACACAGTGTTCCAGGTGGGGTCTCACGAGAGCAAATTAGAGGGGCAGAATCACCTCCCTTGACCTGATGGCTGTGCTTCTTTTGATGCAGTAAATCTTAGATTACTTTTTCGTGTGAGGTGTTGTTTTCAGGAAGCCTGCGCAGTGACTCCACAAGCCCTTTCATAGTACTAACAGCTCATTTAGGGCCCAGGGTTTCATGTGTAGCATTAAGGTTACGTTTTTCCTCTGTGTATTATTTTGCAGCTATAAACACTGAATTTCATTTTAAAACTCACTGACTCAATATGATGAGTCTTTGCAATCAGTTTTAGTTGTGTTAACTGCCTTTCAGGAACCTGAATAATCTCACATCATCTTCAGGCTGTGGCATCTCACTACTCACCCTCTGCTTCCAGACTGCTTCAAAGATGTCTCGAGAAACCTGTGTGCCCACGACGGAGCGAGGGAACCCAGCAAATGGTGTTTGCCAGCCTGCCGAGGGTAAGTGGGTGGTGAAGGAGGAAAGCGAGCACTCGTGTTGCCAGTTTCCCACTTTGGGGAAATAGGTCCCTCCAACTGGCATGAACCATCACGCTGCCTGCCAGGAGCGGTGGCTGTTACCCCACAGTTACCCTTCCAGGCATCACAGGTGACGAACAGCAAAGAGTCATTTACTAAGCAATCCAGACTGCGGCGTATAACACAGGAGCAGGCAAACAATATCTCTTCCAGTATGAGCAATAGTAAACTCATTTAGCTAAAAACAAAGAAGGAAGGCCACAAATAGGGAATGAGGACTTTGGAAGCAGCGGCTCTGAGAAGGACTCATGGGTCTTGGCAGGGAATCGCTTGCAGATGAGCTGCCAGCATGGTTTGGGGCCAGAAGAGCTGGTGAAACCCTGGGGTGTAGAAATAGAGTACCCAAGTGCTGGCCGGGAGATCCCGTTGCCTCTGTGCTTGGCCGTGGTGTGACCTCTTTATTATTATATATAATAACATCTGTATAGCTATATTAGACAAAGCTTAATTTATTAATACATACTATATAAAGCTTTATTATTTCCCTTGATATAATTATTCATTTTGATCATAGCTGCCGGATGATGGGCTCACCTGAATCTCAGCTATTGTCATACCTCAGAAGTTAATTGAGAGTGGAACTGGGATGCCAGCGGGGTGAAAAACGTGCAACAGTAAACTACAGCCCACTGATTGTATGGAATTTTCAGAAGGTTGCCAGAGGCCTAATACTTAGGCAGAGTATTAATTAGCTTCTATAGTAATGATCTGCAATGGAGTATTAATAGCACACTGTGATAACACATCATCACAAAACTGGGGGTGTTGTATTCACCCATGAAGAAATATAAATAATACAAAAGGGTCATGAACCCCAGCAATATGGGCAGGAGCTACTGCAGAAAGTGAGGCACGCACTGGAAAGCCACAAGTATTTTGAAGGGAGTCATTCAGACCATGAGGAAATGGAGTCCTGTGTTTCATTCATCGCTGTTCAGCATTTCACAGGTGAATATATTCTGCCTGGTCAAGAGATCACATTTTTAAGCCAAATCGCTGCAGGGTGAGGCTTCCTGCTGGAGGGCTCTGAACCTTGCAAGGAGGTGTGAGTTGGGCACCTGGATATCTTGGTAGTTACCCTTGGTACCTTTCTCCATATTTGACCACCAACATTTGAAAATGTACTGTATGAACCTGTTGTGTTGGTACAGTACCACTTTCCAGGGTCACGGCCAACGGAGGCAAATTCTTGAGCTGTGAGCCTGTGAAGTCTATGGAGCCCAACATGAGAGGCTGTTTGGTTTGGATGATGTGAAAGGATATAAAGAGGGCTGAAATCAAATAGAATAAACTTAAATTAATAATAACAAAATGTTTCCCAGAGTGATATTACTACAATGAGGGACGTGTCCCCAACATCAATGGTGGAAAGCAAAGCATGCCTTTGGGAGCACCTTGCAGGGAATTGTGTCCACTGGGGAAGAGGTGGGTTGGTCACCAAAGAGCTTTAAATTGGACCTGTGCCCATGAGCTCTTGCCAGCACCTGCCCAGGTGTCCCCTCAGGTCAATGCAGGGTTGTCTCTGACTTCAACCAAAGGTCCTCCATGGGGTGGTTTTGCAGATGTTGCCTTCTGAAATGCCTCTTTACCACTGTGTGGCAGCACTGGATACTGGATTTGTCCTCACTGACATCCTATCCAGAATATGGATTTATGGAAGTGGTGGTAGGGCCAGCCCTCCAAGGTGCCTCTCTGACATAGCTGTGGGGACAGGTGAAAATGCCTGGAAGGTCTCACTGCAGTTGCCCTCCTGCCCCAGATGGAGTGTGGAGGTACTGTGCATGGCCAGCACCCACTCTGGCAGCTCCCTGAGGAGAGGACATGCTGCAAATGGGACTATAACCCAACCACATGTACCAGCAGAAGCATGGAGCCCTGAGCCACTGCTTCCTCCTGAGCTGCTGCCTGGGGCAAAAGGAGACAGTCTCTGCTCCAGGGCCACCATCACAGCTTCTCACCACAGCAAATGCACAGATCCTCCAGTGTGTCTCTGCCCTCCTGGGTGTTATTTTGTTGGTGAGCCAGAGCTTCAGCCTTCTTTCTGACTTTTAACCACCAGCAATCAGCAGTGAGTGAGGAGCAGGCTCATGGCAGCATGTCATGGGCTGCTCTGTGCCGCCATCCCGCCTGCTGCATTGCTCCAGCCTCGTGTGCAGTGGGGAGCCGAGTGCCCTGCCCGGGGATGCTCACTGCTCTGACAGCGTCTTACATCCAGCCTCAGCTTTTCCTCCTTAACTTCAGGCTCTTGTCCTGCCATCTTCTGAGACTGTGAATTAATTCCCTTCCTTCATTTATATTGTTACCTTGAAGGTATTTATAGAGCAAGACTGCATCCCCTCTGACTCTTCACACTGCTAATTTATAAAACGTTGGTTCCTTCAGTCTTTTGTAACCGTGTGCTTTAATCCTGGCATCGTTCGTGTTACATACGTATATTTCTCAAAACGGAGGGACATTTTTCATATTTTGAACATGGAACAACTTGCATTCAGGCGAACGGACACGCTCTATGACACGCTGCCCGCATCCCTGCTGCTTGGGTCCTTCTCCCCATGGGGAGGCAGGAGAGGAGCCTGCTGCAGGAGAGGTCCGTCCCTGGGGCTGGTGCACAGCTGGCAGGTGCTGGGACATGGTGTGGACAGAAGAACAGGGTGGAGGACCACGCTGGCAGCATTGCTGGCATTGCCGAGGGGTGACGCTGGAGCAGGCACTCGCGCAGCAGCTGCCGCACAGCACCCTTCCTGGCCCTCCATGCCGAATGGCGTCAGCTCTGTTCAGGGCTGTTAAACTGCAAAATTACACGGTATTAGCTTGGCTCTCACCCATTAGCCTTGCTTTTGCTGCTTTCCAGCTACCCGAGCTATTCCTCTTTCTCTCCGAGATTCCAGACTGCTGTTTGTCAGTGCTGGGTCCTGTCTTGTTGCATTCCACTCATGGCTGTAATGTTCCCAGACAGATTTGGGTGCATCACAGGCCGTGCTCAGTGCCCACTGGTGACGCTGATATGAATGGTGTTACCTCATTCTCTGCTTAATGAAACTTTAAATGCAAGTGCCAGTTCTGTCTACTGTGGTAACGTCACTAAAAATTGTTCCCAATTTTGAAGTTTCATTTTTATGGTTACTAGTTGAGTCTGTGACTCATCAACCAATTTCTAGCCCACACCAAATTCTTTAAATCTGTAGAGTTTTCATTCAGTTTTTAAGAAAACTTAGAGAATTACAAGAACGACTCTGAGAGGACCGGCCACACAGGAGATGGAGAAGCAGGCTGCATAATGAGGACGATCTGTTGTAAAAGGGAAGAAAATTATTTGTAAGACATAGGGATGGAGTGGGCTAGAGGCGGTGCAGTCCCACCTCCGCACCTGCTGAATGTCCCTCTGGGTTGAAGAGCAGGTGGTTGGGTGCCTTGCAGCAACTGATTGCACAGCAACTCTGATTACTGTAATGGTCCCAAAACCACAAGCTGCTTGGGGGGCTCAAGGTGCAACTGCCGTCGGCTTCCTCATTACCACATTTTCGTGCGCTTGGCTCGCCAGCTGTGGGATTCATCCCTGGCGTGAGCTGTGTGCTGGGAGGAGCTGGGCGAAGGGGAGTTTCCCCATCCTCAAGAAATTTCATACCGCTGATTCCACCAGCTTTTGCACAGCAAATTGCAGTGGCTCCCTCACATCTTAGTTCCTTCCCAAAACAAGAAAGAGCTGGGGAGAAGGACAACGCATCTGCTTCCCAGCGAGGGAGAGTGATGCGCGGCAGCCCCAGCGGGTTGTCTGAGAAGGGAGGTTATTGAAATTCTTATTTTCCAGCGACTGCACTTAAAAAGGCTGTGGGTTATATGAGGTGCTGGAGTTTGAAAATAAGATGTAGAGTTAGCTTTCCCTACCCCCTGACATCCAGTTCCCTTCGGGTTTTGGAAAAAAAAAGGCTCCACGCGCAAAAGCAAAGGTTGAGTGCAAACATACCCACCCCTGATGTACGGGAAGGAGTGAAACAGGGCTGTGTACGCAGGCAGGCGATGAGTACTGCAGGCAGGCTGCCTTGCCTCCGAGCTCCCCACGGCTTTCTGGAGCCCTGGGCAGAGGTGGTGGGCTCGGGAAGGCAGTAACAAGGAGAAGCAGGAAAGGAGGAGATGGAGGGATGAGAAATGCTGCCCTCCCCCCCTACCCCGAGTTCGAAACTCTCCTGACAGAGAGCTGCGGGCAGGTGGGTGGCAAATTCTTGCCCTGTCTTCTCAACCTTTTTTTGTAATAGGATGCACATCTGGCCTCTCCTAGGGCCCAGATAACTCCTGCGATGAAGGGAAGATTATTTTTCAAGATCGTCTTCAGAGATTTCTTTTAAAATTCTCAGGCACACTGTGTCTGGACCTGCAGATTTACAATATGTAGGTTGAGTTTTGTCAGATACTCTTTTACCATCTCCATGTTTATCCTTTGCTCTTGGCCTCTCCAGCTGCTCTCTCATAAATCCTCTGCTTCCTGCTGAAGAATCCTCAATTTCTTCATTATCATTACTGAAGGTACGTGAGAGCAGTTCTCTCCAACCCAAACCACCCTGGAGTCAGCCCAACCCAGCCTTCAGTTGCTGGAGGACTCGGATTTATTCCCTAATTCCTCTGCCCTTCTGTTCTTGTTTTTAAATAAAAATATTAATGCACAAACACTGCAGTGTGTCTAGATCAAAGCTGTCCACATGGAGGATGTTTAAAATACACGGTTCAAGCATATACTGCTACAGGTATACATTGTTTTAGCACTTGCTCACCTTCATGTGGATCTGCTGTGTTCATATTTTTCATAGATTAAATGAGTAGGTGATGGCTCTGCCCATGTGTGTGGACTGTTTTCTTATTTCTTGTTTCCTAACTCTCTCTCCTGTAATTTTGATGCTGTTTTTATGGTTTCTTAGCTATGTGTTTCTTGTCTGTCATTTTATACCCATGGATTGTCTTTGAACCGCTACACTCACCACCCGGCTGCTCACACTGCAATTCTCCGTGCACAACATACTCCCGGCAGTCATTGCCCACGGGTGACGGAACCATCCATCAGCCGCTTACAACTAAATGGGGACAGGACAAAAGACCTGGCACCGACCCGCTGGCTCTGTCTAGCCAGTGGATTGATGAAGGTGCAGAAGCATCTCCACAGAGGACCTGGAAAACAGGTAAGTCATTGCCGAGCGCTCGTGACGTACCCCTGCCTTCGGGAGAGGTGCAGCATTCACCAGTTCTGTTTGCAACCACTCGCCGCCAAAATGATGGTGAAAACTCTGGATCGCTTCGCTTTTTTATGGGAGCACTTGCATGTCACTAGGAAAGAACCTAGTTTAATTAAACCTGGAGTTTAATGGGGAGAGTTCAATGCTATTAACTATTGGTGTTATTAACTATTGCGTGTTGATGACTGTGGGTGTAATTCTGCGAGGCGCTGAGCAGCGGGACATACAGCAGGGCATCTGACACATCCACACATCCAATGTAAGTATGTCAGGACTCCAAAGCTGTTTAAGACACTTGCATACATGTTTTGCTGTTGGAAAGATGATGCTCAGCCCCTCCTGAAGCTGAGACTTATAAGTGACCCCCTATGTATGGCACGCTTACTTATGGCTTTTGGTAGCCCAAATTTAGATGCTGACAACAGCAGTTGTCTATACTGTGGTTATAGACTGAAGGGAACAGACCGGTCTGGGTATCCCACATTCCCACTGAAGCTGGAGCAGGGCTCCTCCCTGGGGGCACTTGGCAGCGCAGGGTTTCCTAAGGAAGGAATAGTCTGCAGCCTGTTTCAATCCTTTTTGCTGCAGTGGAACTGGAAGGGCAGGGCTTGTGCAAGACAGGCTCTGCAAAGCCTCCTCCTCCTTCTGTGCCAGACCCTCGGTGGTATTGTATTTCATGGTGCTTAGGGCACAGGCTGATGTCCTGGGACATCCCAGGTTTTGGGGGGCCGGGAGCCCGCCATGGGAACTTGCTGCCCCGCGTTCATCCAGACCCACAGGGGAACGTAGGGCACGCCACATCTGTCTGGCGGGCACAAGAGAAAGACCCCACAAAGGCTCAGATGATAATCCACTCCAGCAAGAAAAGTCCAGGAATGGCTCAGCCGGGGTTCACTGGCCACTTCCTTCAGGAAGAGCCTGCAAAGAGCAAGCAGGTGTCCAGCAGGGAGCCTGGGGTGTGCTTGAAGGGTCTCTGTCACCATGGCTTTCGCCTTTCCAGCGCTTGCTTCTCTGCCTGCCCAACGCCAGGCAATTTCAGACCACAGCACTCCTCTCCTGAGGAAATTCAGGCCATAGATTTAGGAATAGATATTGCCAAATAGTATATTGTTTTCATAAATCTCCGTAGATCCGCTTTATATCCTAGAGGCTAGACATTCTAATTATTGCTTCTATTTTATCTAAATTGGCAACAAAGCCATCATAGCTCAGCTCAGAGCCAGTACAGGTAATTCTGCTAGACCAAATTTTGACCTTTTAAAGTTCATTCTGAAGTGTCTTCTCCGCTGTCTGCGGTTCTTGCCCGGCTCTTCGGTTCTGCTTTTTTAGAGCCATCGCCCAATTTAGTATAGCAATCACCATAGCTTCAATACATTGTACCTTAAAGATGTAGGCAATTACTGTGTGAAATATCTCAGGAGCAGGACTAATATCAAAGGGCATTCTCATACCCTTACAACATCCAAATAGCATATTAAAGATCTTGTTGAAGTTAGATTTAAGCTTGTCTCTTCACAGTTTATTTGCTGAAGCAAATGCCCTTCATTTCACAGTGATTTTTTCCCCCTTTTGCTGGGAACCTGCCTGTCATACGGCAGTGTCACAGAGCAGTGTTCATGTGTTACAGCTGTATTTAAATAATGTAAACCAAAGCATCTCCCCCCTTAAGCTGTTTTTTCAATGACAGATACAGAATTAGCTCCATCTGAAAACTGTTATCCTTTCAGTAACTCCCAGATTTTCTATATTATGTTACATTTTTGCTTTACCCCTTAAAAGTGGTATTTATTTTTTTTTTTTCTGTTGTGGAGAGATCGTTAAAGTAACCGATCTTTGGAATTTAATGTGGTATTCCCTTTCCAGACAGTCTCAGCCCAACCAGATATCTGAGAATCCTCACGGGTTAAGCCTATTATAGCAAATGTTTCTCCTACTTTGCAGCTGAATTTTTTTTTCTAATATAAATGACATTCCGTGCACCAACCTTTAAACTAAAGTGGGACTCGACTGTCTCAAAGCGTGCAGAGTGGCACTGGGTGAATATCTCCCTATAAGTCATCCTGTGGCATTTACAGCAAAAATATTCCTAATTTCACAATTAGGAGAAGTTCTCGAGTGGTACATCTGGATAAAATTGTTGGAAATGTATTACCTGGTGTTTATTTAAAGACAAACAGTGTTGTGTCTTATTATTCTTGTTTATACCCTGCATACGAGGCAGCCTTTGTTATAGGCTCCCGATTAATTCCCTTAACGATACTACCCTGTATTGCTTTTAAATGGCGATTTCTGAAGTGGTTTGTGCCTCTCAGGTGAGGAGCCTGCTCCCTCCCCTCCAAGAAGCTCCCGCTCTGCAGCTCCTCATCCCTG
Organism: Chionis minor; assembly: GCA_013398295.1. Lineage (NCBI taxonomy): Eukaryota > Metazoa > Chordata > Aves > Charadriiformes > Chionidae > Chionis > Chionis minor. The sequence goes on along the minus strand of VZSF01010037.1, from coordinate 1,125,430 downwards.
TGTCCATCACCCCATTCCCATCGTCCCATGCTCGTCGCCCCATGCCCACCACTTTGTGCCTGCACCCACAGCTTGGGCAGGGCTGGCTCAGCGCAGCACTGCCCAGGGCTCCAGTTTCCAGAATACTTCCACAAGTCCATCTTTTCAGACACACTCACCAGTTCCGGCCAATTTATTTTGTTCGGGGAAGTGTGTGTGGAAATAATTTATATCCCACAAATTTTCAGAGAAGGGTGTTAAAACACGATGCAACCGCCTTCTCTGAAGCTGGAAGCCGAATAACACCAAATATGTGATATTTTGGGTAGGTCGAGGTATGGAATTTTAGTGCTTGGCAATATTGCCAGCTTCTGGTGGCTGCACACCCGCTTCTCATTTTTTGCCCTCAAAAGTTTCACCGCTCGCTTGAGCTTATTTGCCCCTCTGCAAGGGTTTGCTCTGCTGACATTCACCGCACGAGCAGTCTTGTCTCTGCCCTCTCTGCCAGAAGGCACCCTGGCACCACTCTGCCACTACCAGAGAGAATTGTTTTCTGCTTCATTTGTGGCATATTTGACTAAAAATGAAATGATTTTTGCCTTGCGTTTCCAACAAAACTTAGCAAACAGGGACTCCCGCCTGTCAGAAAATGTCTTATTACTACTTTCTTTTCTTAATTTTTTTTTTTCTTTAGCTTTTTCTTTTAGAAACAATGCAGCGTAAATAACTGCCTATTCTGCAGAGAGGGATTTAGAGCTCGGCTGGTGACTGCCAGCCTTTTCATCCTCCTGTCTTTAGGCAAGAGCCACGTACAGCCCGGCAGCTGACCCACTGCCCAAGCTGAATTTCACCCCCAAAGCCTCTGGCTGAGGTTCAGGTTATGGCAGTTTCTCACAGCCCTCTGTAACTCATTTACTTAATGATCTGCTCCATACACGCCTGTCTGTTATTAATGAGTCACTAAGTTTTCAGCAATCCTATGTTTGAGCTTTAAGGTTTAAGCCCGTCACATGTGCATCCGCTGATCTGCATTGCAATTAATTATGAATAAAAATGAGCTTTTATTCTAAACAACAGTAGAGTCTCCCATGAGCCCTATGATTGGCTCCATCCTGGTGTAAAAGGGCTCCATGGCTGCAATGGCGGCGGCTGCCTTTGCTGACATCTCCAGGATTTTGCTAATTCCTCCTTTCTGGCATGCCTGCTCGGGGGGCTGGCAGTCCGGCGCTCCTCCCCATGGTTGCCCCTGCCGCAGTGCCTCCGCACGGTTCCCCACCGGTATTTCAGTCACATACCCTCCCACCAGGCCTCTGCAATGGCAGCTAAATCACAACCATCTTCATGCATGAGAACCTCTCATTCCTTCTGCCTATTCCCTTGGTTTCCAGCCTCAACGCGGAGACAGCTCCAACATATTTTGCTTATTCCCTCTCTAATTCTCCCTTTAAGTTGCCTATTCTCATCACAGACTCTTTTTCCTGCCTGTGCAGAGTCAGAAACCCTCAGGCAGAGCCCTAACACGGTGAAACACCTCCTCTGGACCTCGCGGACCTTCTTCTTGCCAAGGGCTGCCTGGTCCAGGGGCTCTACAGGAGATTTCTCTAGCAAAGGAGATGAGCTCATTTCCCCAAGCAACGCTGCTGTGCCCCCGCCGGGGCTCTAGCTGTTGCCTAAACAGAGACAAATGGAAAAGCAGCTTCATGAAAAAATCTCAATCTTGTTTCCATTTTGCTCAGTTCCAATGGAAGTTTTTCCTTAATTTGTTTTAGTTTTCAAAAGCTGGTCCTTCCTGCACATTCTCCCTCATTTTTGTCCATCCATGTTATCTCCACCTGCTTGTTCATGGATTTTCCTTCTGCTCCCCTCTTCTGCTTCTTTGGGGCGGGGGGGGGGGGGGGGCCCCC
>VZSF01010037.1:1095094-1123516 GCA_013398295.1 Chionis minor | reverse complement strand
GGGGGGGGGGGGGGGGGGGAACCCCAACCTCAAACCCCTGTTTTTCTTATTCTGCCATTCCAGATCACCAGAATTAGTACTTCTTTTTTTCCTCTTGTCACTTTTCCAAAGTTGAGGAAGTTTGGCCCCATTCCAGCTAGAAAGGGAAAAAGTCATAAGGCAGTCCCCACCCACCATCCTTCTGCTCCGCTCCGGAGCAGGAACAACTAACGGGAAGAGACGGGAGAAGAGGCAGGGGAAATAATACACCAAATTTCCAAACTTTTTGATTTCAACAAAATAGATATAACATCTTATTTAAAAAAAAAAAAAGAAAAAGAAAAAGAAAGAAAGAAAGAAATCCAAAACCAAACAAACCAAACAAACATTGCTTTTGATACACAGCATTTTTTTACCCAATGAGTCACTTGCAACTTCCAGGGAGGAGCAGGGTGCTTGGAGAGGCGCTTGGGTGGGGGCATGCAGAAGGTGTGCTGCTGCGGGCTGGGGGCTCAGCTTAGCACAAGGAGGATACCTGGCATTAGGCATCACTGCTGCGTTTTCCCGGCACTGTCAGGACACAGCCTGGAGGACACAGAGCAGAGCCACTGGCAAGGGCTCAGCATCGCAGACCACCTCCGCAGAGTGCCCGACTGAGCGGTTGCCTGGCCCTGCTGACTTGGACTCTCTCCATCCTGGGAAATGGGGGAGAGAATTAAACTAAATCAGGCCTGAGCCACCTCCTGTCCCCTGTGGCATGCAGGCCGTGAACACCTCGAGGCCAGCACAGGCAGTCCTGGTGTCCCAGGGGTGGCTGGAGCACCCCTGGGTGCAGAACAGGTTGTGCACAACAGGGCTACGGAGCCCCCTGAGAATTGGGTTTTACCTACTTCACATACAGGAATTTACTGTGAAATTGGTAAGTCTGCTGCCTGCTAGTCAGCTCTTCCAGCATCTCCTGCCCTCCTGCCAGCATCTTGTATCTTCTTCCCAGGCTGATTTTTTTAACTTCTGCTTCAGCCTTCAGATCTTGTTGCTCCTCTGCAAGACGGAGACTGCTGAACTGTCAGGAACTCTTCTTGCCGAGGTCGGGGCATCTCTCAATCTTCTTTCCAGCAAGCTGAGCAGTTTGTGCACTTCCAGTTTCATACCAGAGCTTGTTTCCTGATGCCTAGACAGTACGTATGGCTTTCCTTTGCAGAACTTTGATGTCCTGTTTAATTCTGGACACCCAAGTTGGAAATAACATTCATAGTAATCATTTCAACAGAAACGTGAACAGAGACGAGATTGCTCCCCTAATTTTGTTTGATATTCTCCCATTATATATTCAAGAAAGGCGTCAGCTGCTTTCAGCATGCTGTTGAAATGGGAGCTCATGTAGAGGCAGTTACCTGCAATCATTCCTGAACCGCCTTCCGAGTTGCAGCTTTCCAAGCCCCATCCTGGAGATAAAGGCTGCGGTCTTTGTTCCCAGATGCCTTCCCTTGCATACAGCCATATTAAAATGTATTTAGGTGGATTATGGCCATTTCACCAGGTAATTTAGAAGATACTAGAACAGCAACCTGGCCTGCTTGTTATTAACATCCCTACCAGCCCCTGCACCCCTGCATCACTCGCAGACTTCACCATCACAGGTTTTTTATAATCAGGTTGATCACTGGATAAAAACACACGGCGTCGCAACAGGAACAGATTCCCTGAGGGACCCAGCTAAGGACACCTCCATCCTCTGAAGTCTCCCCAGTAACCAGCAGGTGGTGAGATCTGTCTGAGACAGATTTTAGTCCATCTAGTGTGTGACCTGAAAATTCCTTCTATCGCGTGGGTTTTTTTAATCCAAATGTCATGTAGTAATAAGCAAAATGCTTTGAAGAAATCCAAGTTTGCTATATTGGTACACTTGCCTTGATCAACCGAACCTATTAAGTCCACCCAAAAAAAGAGCTCACAAAAACCCATAAACAGACCGGTTGATATGCAGGTGTCTGGGCTGTGCCTTTAAATTTTTCTAAACACCACAACTACACTGACATTTCTCCAGCCTTTTGGAATTTGCCCATTTTTCTAAGATCTATTAAACCATAGCATTGGCTTGAGCTAGTTCCTTCTAGACTCGAGCATCAGCTGTCGGACGATCTGCAAATGCTGAATTCGAGGAGATCATGCCTCACATCCCCCATTGTTACAGATGGCAGGATTTATATTCCATCCACAGTATCATCTGGAGATGAATATATCCTCCTGCTTCATTCCAAATACAGAACAGAAATATCTACTAAACATTTCTGCCTTTCTGCACCAGTCACCATCTGGCAAGAACAGGGAAGAAGCGGCGCTGAGTGCCAAGCTCGAGCAGTCCCGCAGGGAGGCTCGTGCCGTCCATGCGCCCCACCATGCACCGGCGTGTTGGGTGTCCTGGGGACACCCCACACCCCGCTGCCCGGGGCTCCCCCCATGCTTTTGCCCTCACTAAGCAGAGTGGTTCCCTGCAGCGCCCTTGCTGTGGGCAGGGGGCTGGGGCAGATCCACCCCCAACCCCCTGCCCCAAGGGCAAGCCAGCAGCCAGGCACCACTGCAAATTCCCCATTTAACCCTGGGCCAAAGACACCTTTACCATGTAAATCACTAAGAGGAGGAGGCTGGAGGGCAGAGAAAGGGGAGCAGCCTTGATGGAAGAGGCTGAGATAAGGGGGCTCTTATTGAAATTCAGAAATCTTTTTTTCTTCTCCCCCAGCCAAACTGAGGCTTGCAATGAGACCTGTTGCGGAAAATGCTGCAAGACACCCAAGCAGTGCTTTGAATGTGTGGGAGTCAGCCCTTGTGCCTGTTCACCCCCTTGCTCAAGTCCCTGTCGTGGCCTTGTGTGACATCCCACCAGCTGGACATCACACCAGCTGGGCTCGCCACTGCTTTCCCACTGCCGCAGGTCCCTCCTGGCTGCAGCATCAAGGGCACAGAGCAGGCAGCCCCATGGCCCTGCGAACGACACGTGCAGGGAGCCGAGGATGGTGCGAGTAAGATCCCAGGGTGAGGATTCTCACCCTTTCCCTTGATCCTTTTATTTCCCCTTGATCCTTTTTCTTTTTTTTTTTTTAACATCAGTGTTCTTTATTTACTCCTTTTTGCATATGGCAAAGCCAGGAGGAGAGAAGGAGAAAAGAAAAAAGGCACAAAGTCTGCAGGGGAGAAAAGAGAGGCGTTATTGTGAATATGTGTTTGTCCCTGGCTGGTGGCACAGCTCCTCCGTGGGATGCGGGATTCCCTGCTCCAAGAGGCACCTCACTGCTGTGCCACAGGGAGCGGGGGCTGCAGCGGGAACGGCCGTGCTCCAGCGGGAGGCTCACTTCTGACAGAAGTCACCGCGCCGAGCCACTGGTGCCGGCTTGGCCTGGCTGTGTCCCCCTCGGCAGCAACATGGACCCCATTAATAATTAACAGGGTGCAGAGACAGGCGTCACATGTGTAATGGCATCGCAGACATCTGACACTCCTAATGGCCTCCTCACTCAGCCTCCCACAGCAGGGCTGGCGGCCGACACTGCCACCGCTCCCGAAGGTCGTCTCTGTGTCCCCGTCCCCTCCTGCGGGCTGTGCCCAAGCCCCCGCTGCCCGCATCCTGCCTCCGGGCAGAGGGCTTTGCACCAGGGCACAGCTTCGCCCCTGGGACGGCTCTTGGGACGAGCCACCCCAGTCTGGGTGGGTCTGGGAAAAACCAAGCTGGTATCCATCAACCAACAGTCCTGCTGGGGTTGCTGGCAAGGAGCCATCCTGCCTTTCATCCAAACACACTTTTCCGGCCAGGAGAAGCCCTCTGCCACGGGCCAGTGGTCCCTGTGCACGGGCCGCCATGTGCAGCGTCAGCACTGACCGTGTGTGCCGGCTCTGCAGCCCCACGCCTGGGGAACATGTCCGTGCGGCTGCTCGAGTGCTCCCATGCTGTTAAAACATGTCCGGGGTTGGGAGTGACATTGGGCACAGCAGGTCACGATGAGGCAGGAAACAAGCCCGCGGGGAGGGAAAGCCGTCGGCAGCGCACGCGCCGCAGAGCATCGCAAAGGAGCAGCTCTGGCAGCGCTGCTGAGGCTGGAGCTGCCCAGGGGCTCGGGATCACAGCCCTGTACCCCCGCGCTGGAGAAAAACCTCTGGAGCTGTGTCAGCCCCGTCTCTGACCCTTAGATAAGGGACTGCTGGAGGCACCAGACTTCAGGGGGTCCCTCTGAAGAGACCACCCCGCGGTGATGAGGCACCAAAGTGCCTGGAAGATGAAGGGAAAGGTTCAGGTAGGGGATTAGCAGGTGGGATTAAAGGCTCAGCAGCTCTTGAGATGGATCTAACCAGCAGCTCACCACAGCTCTGTGCAGTGAGGAATCGCTCCTTTTTTGGTTTGATTGCACCTCACAGCAATTCCTTGCTTGCTGTCTTTGCCCACCTTTCCTGGGGTTTACAGCCAGAGTGTGTCCCTGAGGGCAGCCCCATCTGTCACTGTATCCAGGGCCAGCACCTGGGGTGAGGGTGAAGAGGCCAGTGGCAGAGCTGCCACCAAAAATTCATAGAATCATAGAACGGTTTACATTGGAAGGGACCTTAAAGATCATCTAGTTCCAACCCCCTGCCATGGACAAGGACACCTCCCACTAGACCAAATTGCTCAAAGTCCCATCCAACCTGGCCTTGAACACTTCCAGGGATGGGGCCTCCACAACTTCCCTGGGCAACATGTTCCAGTGCCTCACCACCCTCAGAGTGAAAAATCTCTTCCCAAGATCTAATCTAAATCTACTCTCTTCCAGCTTGAAGCCATTACTCCTTATCCTATCACTACACGCCCTTTTAGAAAGTCCCTCCCCAGCTTTCTTGTAAGCCCCCTTCAAATACTGGAAGGGGCTATAAGGTCTACCCAGAGTCTTCTCCAGGCTGAACAACCCCAACTCTCTCAACCTGTCCTCATAGCAGAGGTGCTCCAGCCCTCTGATCTCTACATGGCCCTCCTCTGGACCCGTTCAAACAGGTCCATGTCCTTCTTATGTTGGAGGCTCCAGAGCTGGACACAGTGTTCCAGGTGGGGTCTCATGAGAGCAAATTAGAGGGGCAGAATCACCTCCCTTGACCTGCTGGCCACACTGCTTTTGATGCAGCCCAGGATATAGTTGGCCTTCTGGGCTGCAAGCATGGGCCCACCTCTCAAGCCTGTCCAGGTCCCTCTGGATGGCATCGCTTCCCTCCAGCTTGTTGACCACACCACACAGCTTAGCGTCATCGGCAGACTTGCTGAGGGTGCACTCAGTCCCAACATCCACGTCGCCAACAAAGATGTTAAGTCGGTTTGGAAATGCGGAGAAACCCCACTCCTCCATCAAACTTCAGGCATGGACAAAGAGAGGCAAGTGGGGAGTGACACCCCCTCGGCCCCCACCAGACCTGGCAGCCACGGGCTCCACAGTTTAACTGTACCTTGGAAGAAAATACTTCCTTGATTTTCAACCTGCCAAACCATCTAATTCATGTGTTCTCCTTGTTTTAAGAGACATGGTGAATACTGATGAAGACTCCCAGGCTATTGCATTTCTTCTCAACCAAAAACTTGGCCACAGCTTGTCACCCCACCTGGACGGTGCTCAGTCCCTCGCTGAGCCGCGCTGGCTGCTGGCTGCACCGCTCACGTCGTGACTCTGCCGCACCGGCAGGTGCTGCCCCTGTGGTTTCTGTTCTCTTTCCAGCACTCGTCCATCCCTCTCCTCACCTTCCTGAGCATTGCTGGTGCGTCAGAGAGGAGCCCGCAGGGACGCTGAGGTCCCCCACCCAGACAGCCACTGAAAGCCCCGCATCACGTGTGAATGCCGGCATTATGTTTCTTCCGTGTGTGGCATATTGCTTCATCCTGCTGCATTTCCCTCCCCCCGCCATCACCCATTCCCCAACCCAGCTGTGGGTCCCAGGGACCGTGCTGGCTGGGGACGCCAGGGGACACGGGGTGCCAAGGGGATGTGGAGGGAATGCGGAGGCGAGCAGGGCAGATGCTCCCCCACGCAGGGTTGCCATATCAACAGGTTCCCTGGCGGAGACCGTTGCTGCAGATGCAGCATTTTGGGATGCTGTCATATGAGCCCTCCTGGCTCACACCGAGCCCCCCATGCTCCACATCCCCTTGGGTGCCCTCTCCCCCTCCCCAGGGCTCTGCCAGGAGATGTCACTGGGTGCTTTTTCCCTCTCCCAGTGCTGCTGGTTTGCAGCCTGCTGCTGGCGCAGCAGATCCCAGCCGTGCAACCGGTTGTGAGCGCAAGGCAGCGGCGTGAGCAGCTGTAGCTGGTGCCGAGGGGGATGAGTGGGACACGGAGCCCGCGGCCAGGCAAGGGAGGGAGAGCAGGGACCAGCGGCTGCTCCCAAAGCCCCGCAGCATCCCCTCCCCTGTGGTGGCAGCAGGGCTGTCCCCTCCAGCCCACAAAAGCAGAAAGGGGGCCGACAAGAGCTGTCTTTTACTGATTTCAGAGTGGGAAGGAGAGTTTTAGCCTCTGACACCAGCCAAAGCACCTGGCAGTGATGCTGGGTGCCCCATACTGGGGTGCCCCACAATCCCCTGAGCCTCTTCCAAAGCCTCTCCAGCCCCAGCTTGGCTGTGCTCCAGCTGCCTAAATAGGGGAGAAATGATGAAATCGGGGAGAAATGATGAAATCAGGGTGAAATGCCCCTTGACCACTGGCAGGGTTGCACAGCAGAGACTTTTTTATCCTGGCAAAACCAGTCCGAGCAGGAGGCTGAGGTAGGAGGGGACCACCACCACCCTCTACCGAGGCTCCTGGTGGGATGCGGTGACAACGTGGGGTACCCCAGGAGACTCCTGGGGAGCTGGGTGGGAGCAGAGGGAAAGGAGGCAAACACACGTGTGGGGAGAATAAAAATGGGGGGGCTGCAGGACAGCGAGGGCTAGCCAGGACCCTGCAGATCAGGGCAGGAGGGCCCCCCAGTTGAGAAGGGAGGGAAGAATTTGCTCTGGAGGCACTTGCTACTTCAGATAGCTGGGATGCCGGAGCCGGGAGGGTGTTTACATTCCCGCCCTTATCTGTGCACAGGGACCCGTGGGGCCCTTTTCCTGCTGAACAGGTTCTCGGTGGCCCCGCACCCTCGGGGATGCCTGCGGGGACAGGGACATTTGATGGGGCAGCCATGAGCCAAAGCCCAATCCATCTCACATCTGCGTGGAGTGGGCAGGCTGGCGGCTGCCCGGTGCACACCCCACCTCTCCGCACCAGGATCCAGGGGCGCTGGTGAATCAGAGTCACCCATCGTGGTCTTTCTTGCTCAGCTTTTCCTGGGAGGGAGTAAATCCCCCTTTGCTTGTTGAGGCTGGAGGACATGTGTGCAAAAAGGTCTTGCCCCACAGAGGAGGAGGGGGGTCATGGCATCCCCGGGTGTGTCCCCCTCGCTGCCATGGAGCACGCAGACCAAGCTGCACCCTGAGCCTGGGGGCCTGTGGCTCTGCTCCAGAGGTGGGCACGGGCGGCACCTCCAGCTGCTGAGCCTCTCCCACCCCGCACACCGGCAGGGCAGAGGGTGACTCCATGGATGGGATGGCACTGCATGGCAGCATGGTATCACCAGTCCTCCTGCTTGCTAAAGTGAGCCTCGGCCATCTCCCCAGGGAATTATTAGTCCTGGGAGCGTGTCCTGTTTGCAGCCTGGGATACAGGAGAAGTTGGCTGCTGCTGTTCATGACCGGGGCACGTCCCAAGTACTGGCACGGCCGGGCTGGCGGGGCAGCGCGTGCCGGACCCACGCGGGAGCTGTGGGAATTCATCACTCCGGCCACGCGGTTCCTCCCGGCGCCTCACCACCCACGTCCCACAGCCTCCCGCCCCACGGGGCCCCCAAGCCCCCGCCAGCGGAGCAGCCATGGGGCCGTGGCTGTGCGCAGGGCGGCTGGGGCTGTTCCCTGCGGCTGGCTCCGGTGCTGGCAGAGGCAGCCAGGCGTGCAGTAATCACGGCCGTCTCTCCTCTCGGCTGGTAATTGCTTGTTAGCGGGAGGGAGGGAGCTGCGGCCCTGCCGGCAGGGCTCTTGCCGGGGCTAATGACAGCAAAGTGGCAAACGAGGTTGGGGAGCACTGCCAGATGAAGGAGGGAACTTCCCCAGCCTGCGGAGCTGGAGGCGGCTGCGGGAGAGGCGGAAACTCCTGGAGCCCTGAGGAGAACAAAGGCTCACTGGGCCGTGCCGCATGGCACTGCGCGACGCCGTCCTGGGAAACATGGGAGCGCAGCTCCCGCCTGTGCCCGAGCGTGGGCTGGTGGCCACCTCCCTGCCCCGGCGCTGCATGCAGCGGCCCCCCAGGAGTGTCCCCACAGGGAGAGCTCTCCCCACAGGCACTGCTTTGCCCGTTGGCAGCCCCGTACAGGAGCCCAGCACTGAGATGCCGTGTGAGGACACGATGCAGCCCAGCCGGTCCCCAAAGGCATTGGCCATGGCACCGAGGCTTTGGCTTTCCCACAACTTGCCTGCAAGGGCAACGGGGGCTTGCCGTGTGAGCGGGGTGTCACCCACCCGGTGACAGGGTGCACAGGACAGTGCAACTTGCCCTGCACAGGAGACCTGGGGCTGGGAGTGGGGGCAGACAGAGATCAGCAGGGCTGGCGCTGCCCCAAACCACGTTCCTGCTGGGATAACCACAGCGGCACGGTGTGGGCTGAGAAAAGGGGACATCAGAGGGTGGTCTGCCCAGGCACTCGGCATCCCTGCCCNCCACCTGCAGGCTGTGCTCCCCCGTGCGTGCCCAGCTCGTTAGCCAGGAAATGCTGTGTCAGTCTGCTGAGGCGCGAGGCTGTGGTCACCCATGAGCAGCCCCCCAGGGACGCTCACCGCAGCGTGGCCCCGCGGCTCTGCCGTGACCTGCACACCAGCATCATGCTTGCCGCATCCGGCAGGCTCTCGGACCCTGTTATAACTCCAAAATCCTGTCTCCCAAATTGCTGCTCCCCAGATGCCGCATGAATATGTTAAATGACACGGGGCTGCGGTGGAGCCTGCAAGCCCCTGTGGCTGCCCTGTGCTGGGATGACAACTGCCCGTTTATTCCTCCTCTGCTTTCTCTCTCTCAGCGAGCCTTTGATCCATGGCAATACTTTGCCTCTCGCTCCACGACAACTTAATTTCTATAGTAACCTCCTGTGCTGGATCTCGTCAAAAGGCCTTTTGAAAATCTGAATAAACTATGTTGAGTGGTTTTTCTTCTACCCACTCTTTACTGAAGTATTAGAAGAACTCTAATATAACAAATGAGGCTGGATGCTCCTGTGCCGAAGCTGTGCTGGCTCAAGCCGAACACGTTGCAATCTTCCAGCCACTCGGGTTTTGATAATTGGCTCCACCAATTTGCCAAACAGGAAGAATTTTTCCTCGCGATGCTCTCGAGGCACTGGCAGGGCCACCCCTGTCACAGCAGTCCCTGGGGACAACCTGGGGACGTGTTTCAGGAGAGCCACAATCCCACCCTGGGCCAGCAGCGAGGGGGAGTGCCACAAACCGCTCCAGCTCGTTACAAAATTTTAATTAATCTATGAAAATTTCCTATCTGCAAATAATTCAGACCTTATGAAATTCCAATAAAACCATTTATCACAGCTGGCAATTTGATGCTGCCAGCAGAGCTCTTGGACGCTCGGGGAGTAATTGATAGCCTAATATAATTTTAAATTAGGGTTTGTGTTATTAATTTCAGCCCTCTGAAAACACCTCTTTGTTTGGACTAAACCCCACTTCTGCTGCTGCCCTGCAGGCAGCGTCCGCACGTCCAGGGGGCTGCCCGTAAGCACCAGCCGTGCCTGCTCGTGCCGCTCTGCCTGCAGCGGGGTTGGGGGCCCCTCGGCATCCCCCATGCTGGGCTGTGACACCTGGAGCGGGGTTGGCTGGTGACATGGCTGTGCGTCCCTTGGGAGCAGGGGTGGCTCCCAAGCCCTGAGGGCTGCAGAGGGGCGGTGTGCCGAGAGCAGCACACACCCCCGGGGGTGCTGAGCGTGCCCCTCGCACCCCTGCCCACCACTTTTGCAAGAGCAGAAGCGGTGAAATGCTCAATTTGGGTAATTTACACTTACGCATCCGTCACCTTTCGGGGACGTGGGATCCCTCTCCCCCTGCTGAGTAACATGCCTGCGTGCCGTTAAACAGCTATTACACCCTGCTGCGGGGCGGCTGCGTTTCGGAGGTGGGAGAAGGAAAATGATCCCTGTACTTACGTGGTCTTAACTCAGTAACACGCTCAAAAGCTTGCGGAAGATACCGAGTAATGAATGCATAATGACAACAGAAATGTGACAGTCTCGCCATCCCTCCGCTACAGCACTCCCCAGTAATCCCAGTGACAATGGGAGCAGTGAGGGGCACAGCCCACGGCAGGGGGGAGTCACGGGGACCCCACGGGCACCCTGGTGCTGCACTGGGGCTGCCTGCGCCTGCCAGGGCTGCCGCCGCACAGCCCCGAGGTGGGAAAGGGGTTGGTGGCGACATAACAGGGGGCCTGGAAATGTTTGGGGACAGCAGGGACAGCGAGTCAGGAGCGGATGGTACAGACAGAGAGGCCAGCAAGACGTGAGGAGGGAGCAGGTTTGATGTGGTTCATTAGTTAATGGGCACACTAGGCTCTGAAAGTGCAAAGCACTAAAGAGGTGCAAAGGATTTCATGTTTTAAATTATTTTTCCAGGTTTGGCTTTTTTTTCCTTCTCTCTTTTTCTAACTAGATGCGGTGAGGAGCAGCCGTGCGTGGCTGACTGGGAGCAGCACAGCCAGCCCGAGCCCGGCAGGGGCCGAGTGCCCCTGCGCGGCGGCAGGGAAACAAATGCAGGGCTGGGTTTCATCTGCTGCTGCCCAGCCCTGGGGTCAGCATGGGGAGCCAGACCCACGGGGCAGGGGCTCTACGTGGGGCAGTGTGGCCGGCACATGCTTGTCCCTGGCTAGGCATCACAGGGGACCACGCAGGGCCACTGCCACCAAAGGGCAGCTCTGGGGACCCTGGGGCATTGTAAAGGGGTTCCCATAAACAACGCCTGTCCCCCCGCCTCTGCCCTTGCCCTGGGAGCACGGCAGAGTGCAGCTGCTTAAGCTCTTTCTTGGGGACCATCAGGGGACTGAGTCAAAGGCGTAATTGAGCTGGGGAGCTATTACTGCGTTAAAAATCTGGACACAAACTCATAACGAGATTTGCAATTTGTCCCAGGCAGGCAGGCAGGCTGCAGTGTACTTTCCCCATTAGGGGCCACGTGCCGTTAGGAATCACATTAGTGGGGCCAGGATTTAGCAGCAGGAAATCAAAGTGGACCCTGCAGACCCCAGCCCATCGCCGAGTGAGCTGGGCAGCAGAGGGGCACGGAGGGGCTGCTTGTCCCCACACGCTCCCTGGTCACAGCTGGACCGGGCTGTGCTGGGCTCCTCCTTGCTTCTGCCGGCATCGGGAGCCACAGGGTCATCCTGCTTGGTCACTTGGTAGCTGAGTCTCCTTGGATGTCACCCGAACAGGGTTTGCCCTGCTCCCAGCTGTGCTGAAGCCCTGGCAGAGTCCCAGTTCTTGTGGCTGTGCTGCCCTCATCGGCTATTTTATTCTTGGGTTCTATTGGTTAAACAGATTTTAATCTACACAGTCTGGAGCTATTGATACCATGCCGTGCTAATTTGTTAGCTGGCTGTCAAGTAGACGAAGCGAAATGCCAAATAGTAAATGAAATGTATTGTGTGAAATGGGCCGGCGCCGAGGTCCCTGTTTCCCACGTGGCATCCCACTTCCGTATGGGGCTTGGGGTGATTTATAGATCTCATGGGCCTGGGCTCCAGATGATGGGTGCTCATGGTGTGTGCATTGGCATGAGACACCCATGGGACCCCCCCCCCAGCCCCATTGATTTGGAGGGCACAGGGGTTGCCCCACTGCGCAGGAGCTAGGATGTCTGCCCGAACCCAGTCCCTGATCTTTTGCCCCTCTGTCCCCAGTATGGAGGGTTGCTGCACCCCAGCATGCATGCGTCCCCCTCCACAGCTCACTGTGTCCCCTCTCTGTCCCCCCAGTGTGTGACCCGGGCGTGGGGGGTGCTGCCGGCCCTCAGGGGATCACAGAGGATGCTCCGTACTGGGGCGGCTGGGTGAGTGCGGGGGAGCACCCGCTCCCTGAGCGCCGCGCCTGGGAGATTGTTTATTTGGTGAGTTATGACTTTGTTTTCCCGTGTGTAAATATCTGGGAAGCGCAGCTAATGTTCTGTGCACAGCCAAGGCAATTACAGCCTCAGCGCAGCCCCGCCGCAGCCCCCCCCACCAGCCCCCTCATGCAAATCAGTCCTGGCCCCCTGCACCGTGCCCGGTGTGAAGGGAGAAACTTCCATTAAACCACATTAAACCACCACCGTGAAGCATGGCCAGCGCTGCCCGCAGCCCTCGGCCACCCCGCTCCGGCCCTGCAGGGTTGGAGGTGCTCACATTGGCCAGCTGTGGCAGGGTCACCTTTCCAGCTGTGCCGGAGTCACCTTTCCAGCTGTGCCAGGGGCTGCAGATGTGTAGAGGTGATTTTTCAGCTGTGCCTGGGGGTGCTTCTCCAGCTGTGCAGGGGTGGGAGGGGGCTCCAGCTGTACAGGGCTGGCTCTTCCAGCTGTGGTCACCTGGGGCTCTCGAGTGCTGCCAGGAGAGCTCAAGCTGTCCCCAAAAACCTAGGGGAAGAGCCCCACAGCCCCACACAGAGGGGCTACAGCCCCAGACCACTCTCCTGCGGACCGGAGCAGGGCTGCTCGTTAGCACTAAGGAGGGCGGGTGCTGGGGCCATGGAGCCTGGACGGCGGCGGCGTCTCCCGGCCCCTGGCCCCTCGACGACAGGCAGCCCCGAATCAGCTTCATTAAGAGCCATTGATCTGTTTCCTGCTTAATATATTTTTCATTTCCAAATGTTTTTTTCCAGGCTCCACAGCGTTTGCAGCTTGTACCAATTAAGGCAGCAGCACAGAATGAGCACTGCAGCCCATTAATTAAACTTATAGGGGGAGATTAAGTGCCCACTCCATTCTCCCTGGCAGCTCTTTCCGAGCAACAGGCGTGCTGGGGACTGGAACAAGGCTGAGCACTCACGTGCTGGTCACCTGCCCTCCCTCCCTCCCTCCCTGCCATGTCCCCAGCCGGCCACACAGCCCCCACCACGCTCGGCACCAGCCCCCGGCCCGTGGATGCTCACCCTGGGCACAGTGCGACGCCTGCACGGGGGGAGCAGGGGGTACTGGGCTCCCGCATGCCAGGGCTCAGGGTGGGTGTCTCCCGGCTCTGCCTGGAGCAGGGATGCTGTGCTCCGTACATGCGTGTCGGTGCATCCCTTCTAGGAAGGGCTCAGGGTACATGGGGATGAGCCCCCTTGCCCTGTGCCTGCCGGGGCCGGGGTCTCATGCCGGTGGAGAAGCTGCAGCACATACTGCATTGCCATGATCCCGACATGGCTTCTGCGCTCACTGCAGGGCAAGGGGACCGGGGCAAGGGGGTCCCCGTTTCCCCCCACTGCCTCTGCCAAGCTGGCTGTGGGCACAGCTCTGTCGCTTTCCTGCAGAGCAGTGGTCAGGGATGGGTTTTGGATTTGTTCGGGGGGAGCTCGGGCTTGTGGCAGCCCCTCGCGTCCCGGCGTCGCAGCGGGTGCCCACGCCATGCTGGCTCCCTCCAGGAGAAACATACCGACGCGCGACCCTAGCTCCAGGCGCCAGCACCAACGCCGTGGAGCAGCTGGTGCTTGCGCTGTCACACGCTGTTGCCATGGAAATGATCACACTGTCACACGCTGACATCCTCCCACCCAGGGCACCTGGGTACCGGGTAGCCCTGCTGGCACCCGCTTTGGGGCTGGTGATGCCAAAGGGCAGGCGACCTGCAGCCCTACAGCCAGAGGGGATGTGGCAGCAGCTGCAGGGCTGCAGCAGGGACAGGTAACCCACCCCGTTGCCGAGAGGTCTTCCTGATGAGTCCTCCGGACACTAGTTTGGGCCAACGATGGAAAAATTAAGCCGTGCCCAAAGCCTGGAACGTGGCCCAAACTGCATGCCAGAGACAGAGCCACTTTCCCTTGGACCAGGATGGCAAAGAAAATGGGATGGTGCAAAAAGCAAAGACCAAGTGGGAAGATGCTGAGCTCAGCAAAACAGTGGAGGGTTCATCTGGGGCCGTGTCAAAGAGCCAGGAGGGGATCCCGCTGCGTGTCCCACATCAGCCCTGCACAACAGACCCGCTGCCTCTTTGGGCAGGAGCAGAGCCTGGCAGGAACAGGCAGCAGCACCAGCAGAGCACCACCAATTTCTCTCCAGTGTTTCACCTGTTGCCACATGACATTCTGATTAAAAACTTGTTTTATGAGGAATTAAGAGGGCACAGTAGATGGATTAAAAATCTGCTTATGGACAGATTCTTTAAATGGCTTTGTTAATGGGGAGGCATCAGGGAACGGCTGTGCCAAGGAGAGGCCCTGGGGACCAAAAACTATTTACTGTTTGCACCCACAGGATGCAAAAATGTCGCTGGTGTGAGAAAGGCTTGTGAAGTAGTAACGAGGAAGAAGCTGGTTTGCTGCAGCATGACAGCCTGAGGTGTCAGGGCGAGCGCTGCAAGGCAAGCCACAATGCAAGGGGTGACGCTGGGGAGGTGTTTAGGTGGAGCTTCTTCCTTACTACAAGACATTTTAACACATCTATGTGGGCAGAGCACATTAACCTCTGGGTTTTCTATTTGTTCAGGTTTTTTGCAATTGCTCTCAGAGGCAGGAGAGGATGGTCCTGGCGGAAAATAGCCCCCATCCCTGCTTTGGGATGCCCAGCCTGGCCATGGGCTGGATGCTGCGCTCCGCTCACCCGACACCACCATGAATGCAGGGCGAAGGCAGGCTGTGCTGGCACGTGAGGGGTTAAGGGTGGTGGGCACGGAGGGGGCAGAGAAAAGGAGAAAATCCAGCCATGGCTGGGGTTGAGCCCCTCCTGCCCAGGGGCTGCTGGCCAGGGTGAAGCAGGGGGGAGGCAGGGTGCTGCCTACTGGCCCCCCGCGGGCTCAGACTCCTGCCCGGCATGTGGCACCCACCGGTCTGGTCCCCAGCATCAAGGGTGGAAATGCCACAGGTGGGTGCGTGGCCAGGCTGGGGGGTGCCGGTGCAGGACGAGCCTCCCCTGCCTGCACTGGCACCGGCACCGCTGGCATGGTGGCACCCGCTGCATGACTCGGTGTTTCCCTGCCTCGTTGCTTTTGATTTAGCAGTTGCTAGAGAAACTAAAAGTTGCAGTTTGGGGAGCATCTGCATTTTAATTAGTAATTACCAGCAGTGCTGCTCTGGCCCAGCTGTTGCCTGCGGGGTCCCTGCTGCTGCTTGCTCCGGGCTGCCCATGCCGGGGCAGGGTCAGGGTCATGGCACTACACTCGCTCCATGCTGGGTGGCCCTGGCAGGTGACAAGGGTGGCCCTGGTGTGGGTGCTGGTGGGGTGCCCTGGCTGGGGTGCTGCTGGGAGCCCTCTGAGCCCCTGCTGCCGGTAGCCAGAGATGCCCTCTCCCTGCCTGTCCTACCCTCCTCCCCACACCAGCAGGAGAGCAGAAGGTTTAGCGCTGATGGCTGCCAGCAGGCAAGGGTGACTTGCTGAGCAGGGCTCCATGGAAATGTGAGGAGGGGGGCCCTGGTGTCCCGGCTGCAGCCCCGAGGGAGAGGAGCATCACTGTGCCATCTGTGGCCGCAGCTGGTTTGGTTTTGTGCCGCAACAGCTCCCCTCCTCCCACCCATTCTGGCATCTCCCCCTGCTAATGCCTCCACTCATCCCTGCTCCTCCACCTGATTAATTCCTCATGTGTCTCCATAAATGCTGACAGGATGCCCAGAGCGGGGATACCCACATGTCCCCTCTGCCTGGGAAGCAGCTCGCTCGGGGGAGTTCCCAGGCGCTGGATGACCTTCCCTCGCTCCCCTCTGGGGTGATGCCTGCCATCCCCATGCCCACCCTCCACCCCACACCAGGGCCTGCTCTGCAATTCCCACCATGTCCTGCCCCACAGCTCTGGGACCTNTGGCTGCTCCCATCCCCTCCCTGGCTTACTGGGCTGGCGGTTCATTTTAACAAGGCTTTTAGGCTTAAGTGCTGCTTGGCGTGACTGGGAGAAATTGATATTTTGAGAATGAGCTTGAGAGGGGCCATGAATAATTCACGCCGGGGCGGTTCCGTTCCCATCAACAGGCTGCTAAAAAAACCAAACCCAGCGCTTAACAAGGAAACCAGTTCCCATCCTGAAAAGCCCCAGACCCTGGCTCAGCCTCTGCTGAACCTTTCATCTCCAGAAAGGGGTTTCCACATGGCGGCAGCAGCAAGGGGAGCTGGCCCCTGAGCCCTTTCCAGAGCATCCCAGTGCAGTAACCTGCTCCTCGCACCAGTACAGGTGGCACAGCCCCAGGGAACTTTGCTGGCGTCACTGGTGGCAGTGGAACCGGGGCCATATGAACCAGGGGTCAGCAGCATGTCACCAGCCCCATTAGGCCCGGTTTGACCTTTTTATTTTATTAGGCCCCTTGTTAAGGGCTACCCTGGGAGGTGGAGGGCAGCGAGCACCCATTGCCACAGCAATAGGGACGAGCGGGTGAAGCATGTCACCTCAGGGTGGCTCTGGGGACAGGGAGGGGACACCTCCAACCCCAGGGCAAGCAGCAGGGGACACGACACGACCTGGCTGGGGGCGCAGGGCAAAGGGCTGGGGAGGGGAGCTGGGTTCAGCCCCTCTGGCATGAATCCCACTGTCCATCTGAGGAGGTCCCCATGGAGACCCGTGTCCACCCAGGAGCTGGAGGGGATGGGCTCTCTCTCTCCGAGCACGCTGTGAAGATGAGTACTCGGGAGGGAGCAGCAACCGCTGGGCTGGAGCACAGCGTTGGCACAGGGATGATGGGTTTGAACTGACTATGAATAAATATAAGCTGGAAATTAGAAGCAGGGTCCTCACCGCCAGAGCAGCTGGCCCCGGCGTGGCCCCAAGACGGGACTACCCAGGGCACAAGCTCAAGCCAGGCTGGAGCCTGAGCCGAGCTGTGCGCAGGGATGGATGTGTGCCAGCGAGATCGCAGCAGCCAGGCACAGGGCTGCTCCCAGCTCCATGTGTCCTTCTTCCTGGGTGCGCCCACCCCATGCCGGTGAGGCTCCAGCGTCCGGCTGCCAAGAACTTTGTATTCTGCACCGCGGCTGGGGGTGCCTCTATGTGAGCTGGCAGCTGCCCCGCTGCTGCTGCGGGGAGACTGGAACCCCCTTCCCTACCCAGAGGGGACAGGGTGGTGTCACCCACTGCTCCCATTCCTTGCACAGGGCCGTCAGGAAGCACCTCCGTGGTCCCGCTCCCAGCACTGAGCTGGCAGCCCGTGTGTGCCAGAGCCACTGCATGGCGACAGCAGCGTCTGTTTGCTGCCACCGAGGATCTGTCTCTCTCCGGCTGCTCATTACTGGATGCCTTCCAAGCGACGGGGCTGGATGACACTAATCTGGCTGGTTTCACAGTGAGAGCCCACGTTGGCGAAGGGCTCGGTGGCTGCCCCACCATAGTTCCACGAGGGAACGGAGCAGCCAGGGCTGGAGACTGCCCAGGTTTGCACAGGGATCCCAGAGCATCCCAGGGAGGAGGGACCCAGGGAGGCAAACATGGGGCCAGATCCAAGCTGGCACGACCACAATTACCGGCACGGAGCACCACCTGGAACAAGCTTGGGAAGACAGCTCCCCCCACATCCCAGCCTGCAGGAGAGGCGGATGCCATCTAGCCCAGCTGTCCCCTGTCCCTGGGCTGGCCTGGCAGATCGAACAGTGTCACCCTGACAGTTCTACCCTTCTCACAGGTGCTGGTCCTGTCTCCCATCCAGCTGAGACCACCAGGGACTAGGATGCAGATGGCTTGAGGCGGACGAATGGTGCAAGACAGGGGGACTGGAGCCAGCACTGGGGTCTGGGAATGGCCAAAGAGGGGTGAGAGGGACAACGCAGGCATCTGGCCCCTCCGCAGGTGTCTGCTGCTGTGGCTGCAACTGAAGCTTTGCAGCCCCTCCGCTGGCCCAGCCGGGCTGGCAGGAACCCCGGCAGGGACTCAACCTCCCCCGGGCTGGACGTGCGGTGAGGGGGCAAAGAAAACTCCTGGTCCCCCAGCAACACCCTGCACCCTGGGGACAAGGACCCCCAAAGGCACCGAGGCTCAAGCCGGGAGTGCAGGGGGTGACACAGCACCCTGTCCCCGGGGAGCGGGGCAGGAGCCTCGCACCGGTGCCTCTGCACGGAGCTGCACGGCGATTAGCGAGGAAGAGCCCTGCAGCCCTGCCGCTGCGCAGGGAGAATTAGCGGTAATAAGTCATGATCATCCCCTGATGACGAGCACTTAATGTGTGCCGGTTCTGCTATCAAAGTGCCTCTTAAACCCCAATCGCCCTGTCGATAGCGATGGCAGCAGCTGATGGATCCCCGGCCGCCTGGCCGCCCAGCCAGGTCGCTCCCAGCATGCCACAGGCAGGAGCATCGATTTCCCACAACTGCGAAGAGGCAAATATTTGAAAAGTGATAAATAAGGGGAGCTGCCAGCTTGGCTGTGCGCGTCAGCGCCCGGGATTAAGGCAACGAGGTGAGACTGCCCAATTAAATCCCAATGAAAATGGCTGCAAATTCAATTTTTCCCCTCGCCCATATCCATCCTGAGGGCCGGAGGGGCTGATAACATGGGGTTCATCGATTGGCACTGCCAGGAAGAAATCTCTCTGAATTCAATTAGTTGGGAAAACACAGGGGGCAGCATGGGAGTGGGGCCGGGGCTGGGCGTTTTCATCATACCCAGGGGACTGGAGCACCCAGCACCCGCTGCAAGTCACTACAGGGCCACTGGACACAGTGGTGACAGCATTCATGGGTGCCCACATGACCCTGGCGACATGGGGGAGAAAAGACATGCTTTGGTGTCTCACTTGGCTTGCAAACCTTGGGGGTCACCCTGGGTCTGGCACCCCATCGGCATCTGCAGGGCATGGCAGCAGCTATGTCAGGGAATTGAACGTCCGGCTGCATTCCCAGCACTGATGGCGACTGACAGCGAACAGCTTGTGCGAAAGTCCCTGCGTCCCCGAGTGGTGCCCGGCCCACGCTGACCTGTGTGGAGCAGGGTTGGCCCCAGAGGGATGAGGCTGTCGGGGCTCAGCAGGTCTGTGCCCTCTCCCCGTCCCTTTCCTCTGGGGCTCCAGCGCAGAGGGATGACCCTGCCGGGATGAACAGCCTTTACGTCTCATTGCCTTGGAAACCGAGCAGCAGCTCTGAGAAGCCTCTCCACCTCCTCCTCCTCCTCCTTCTCCTCCTTCTCCTCCTACTGTTAGCTGAGCCCCACGGGAAGGGGCCAAGGGATTTGGGGATTTGGGATTGCCCGGGCTGCACTGCCAGCTGCAGGCATGGGGGCTGATGCCTGTGCAAGCTGCCTGGCACCATGCTGCCCGCTACCTTGCTCGGATCCTCCTCCCCGAGTGCAAGGAGTCCCCCGTTGAAGCACATGACACTCAAGTTAGTGTGAACAATGTGGGGGGCCCTCTCTGTTCCCACATCTTGGTGTCACAGGGGGGTGGGGAGACGCGAATTCTAGCAGGTTCCTGCCACCATGAAGAGGGTCGCGGTGGTGGGTGAGGAAAAGCCTCTCCAGCCCCAGAGCAGGGCCATCAGCCTCACTGAGCTGTGGAGACGGGGCTGCTGAGGCTGTGGGGAGCGGGTGACAGGGTCCCCAGGGGGTGAGAGTGCCCTTACAGCCACCCCACTCCACGCCGCCCCTGGGGTGGCAGCCTGGGCTTCCTGCACACCGCAAGGACAGGAGCCTCAGGCCCGGAGCGGGGGGCAGGGTGGGGGTTATTGGGACAGAGGGACAGAGGCAAGAGGGTCTCCCCAGCCTGCCAGCACACCCCTCCTCTGCGGCACAACAACCCCCTGCACGGGGCACTGCCGTCAGCCCAGGGCCGGGCAATGACCCCTGGTTTGCTCCCCGGGGGTACGCGGGGCTGTCGCGGGGGCTGGGATGGGGCTGTCGCCCCGGCAGGGGAGGCAGGACGGGGCTGGAGGCGCCGGGGCAGATGTGGGCTGCTGTGCCCGCAGGGAAGGTGGTTTTGCCAGCTGCGGGCACAGCTGGGGCCAGCTGCGGCGCTGCCTTGCGCAGAGCCCCGGCTGCGCGGCGGAGCGGGAGAGGGAGAGGGCGCATCCTCCTCCTCCTCCTCCTCCTCCTCCTCCTCCTCCTCCTCCCGGGGCAGTCCTGCGGCGGAGCCGGCCCGGGGGGGCCTCCCGGCTGCCGGCCTCCCCTCGCCCGACCCGTGCGCCGTGGGGTGCAGGAGCACAGCCTGCTGGCTGCCCGCTGCACTGCCCGGCCCCGCGCAGCGCATCCCCCAGGCCCCAAACAGGGCATCCCCGTGGCCCCACGCAGGGCATCCCCCTGGTCCCGCGGAGGATGTCCCCATGGTCCCATGGAGGGTGTCCCCGCGCAGGGCACCCCCGCAGCCCGACCTCACTCTGTGCCGGGTCGTGTGCCCTGCCGGGGTGGCCACGCTGCCTGTGCCCCCCCAGCCCCACCACCAGCCCAGAGCATCCCCAGCTGTGGAGGGGTGCTGAACCCCCCCAAAAAAACCCAGTGGGAGAAGGGCTGGGGGGTCCCCGCTGGCTCAGAGGAGAGGACCCCCTCGCGGGAAGGGTGATGGTGGTGCGGTGCTGAGACTGCAGCGTGGCCGGTGACGCGCAGCTGGGGTTTGCCAACAGTGGTGGCACCCCATAGGCAGCAAGTGTGGGCGAGGGGCCACCATCGCCCCGGTGACAGCAGGGAGCAGGGTCAGGGCAGGTGTCTGCCTCCTGCTGCCATTTGCCCCCTTGCCCTCTGAGGATGAAGCACCAAGGTGCCCGGTGACCCTCCCCCTCTACTCCACCCTGCAGCCCTGGGATGAACGTCTTATAAGGCTGAACCGGGCTGGAGATGGACGGACACTGGTTTCGGGGGCCCCTTCAGCCACAGCCCTGGTGCAGGGCTGAGGGGGTCACAGCGCAGCAGGGATCCTGCCCCAGAGCACTGGGAGGTGGGCAGAGGTGGCCTGTGCAGGACCCGTGGCCATGGCACGGTCCCTGTCACCTGGACCCGCACACGTGCTCCCGCTGAGCCCACAGGAGCAGGCAGACCCCCGCAGCTGGGCATCCCCCACCCCGGGCTCCCCCCTCCTGCCTGCACCGTCCCAGTGCAGCTCAGCACCCCAAAGCTCCTGGGGCCCGGGCTGAGACTTGATATTCTGCCCGTTCCCCTACACACATTGGCAATTAGATCATAATTGTAATATTTGCATATTCATAACAGCTGAAATTAATTGCATTTGCATAATGGTAATGAAAGGGACTTCATTAATTACCACTTTTTTCTAGGGATTTTGCATATAAATGGATTCCATTAGGCAGGTTGAGCTGTGGCGGGTGCAGGGGTGGGACAGGAGCAGTGTCGCCGGACTGGGACGGAGCTGCGAGCGCTGGTGGCGCCACTGCCACTCCGCCTGCCCTGCTCTGCCGTGCCCTTGCAGGTGGCCTCAGACACGCTGTGGGGGCTTGGTCAGTGGCTTCCTGCCCATGCCCAGACCCGGTGGCTTCCTTTTGCCCCACTGATGCCACACCTGCCCAGGCACCCCGCCACAGCATGTGGGTGCAGGTGGGAGGGTGCAGGTGGGTGCAGGATGGGCACTGGGGCTGCTGCGGCGCCGGGTTTGTCTTGCTCAGGGTGTCAGCGAGGCCATGGGGAGCACAGAGGGTCCCTCCTGCAGGCACGGCATCATGCTCTGCGCATGCGAGAGTGACTGCTGACACCGGCACCCGTGCCTGGTGTCCCCCCATGTGTGGGGGGAGCTGGGGTGGCTGCTCAAGGCAGCCAGGGGACCCCCTTCCTGTCCCAGGGCGATGCTAAAAGCAGCGATGCCTGGGGAGGGCTGGCCAGTGGGGACCAGCCGGTGCGAGCAGGTTGCCTCCCGCTGTGTCACCTCTGTCACCGCTGGGCCCTTTCCAGGGGATGCACCAGCTCTGAGACCCGCAGCATGGCCCCAGGCTGCCCCGTGCCTGCCCTGGCGCAGCTCCATCCTGGCAGGAATGGAGGGGTGGGCAAAGCAGGCAGGTGGGAGCAGCCTCTTGTGTGCCAGGGCCAGGCGGGGGCGATGCCCCAGCCCAGGGAGCCCAGTGACCACATGCAGCAGCTCCAGGGCAGCTCCAGCCATGGTGTGAGCCCGCTCACGGCTAGCAGTCACCTGGCACTGTCCCGTTGTCCCCATCCCATCACTCTGCCTCTCTTCCAGGGCAGCTCACAGCGCCTGGGGACCTCTGCCCGGTGACTGTCACCATCGCCGGGGCTGCCACCAAACTGCTGTCTGGAAAAGCCCTGGACGTCCCAGTTGCGAGGGAAGGTGAAACAGGAGGCGAGAGCTGCCCATAGCCCAGGGAAATGGGAAAGCTGGGAGCAGCGAGTGGAAGTTGGCAGTCAGCAAACGCAGGTGAGAAAAGTCTCAGCGAAGCTCTTGGTGGCTGGCAGAGTCACAGTGGGTACTGGTTGTAGCAAACAGAGAGAAAACCAGCTCCAAACAGCCTGATCTGGAGAGAGGAGAAAGGCAAGGAAGTTGCAACTTCTGTGTCCCTCTGTCCATTCCCAGAGGGTGATCACCTTCCCCTGCTTCCCAGCCTGACTGCATGCACGGCCGGTTCAGCCCCGCCTGTGCTGGTGCCAGCAGCAGCTGAAATAACAGACACGCGGCCGGTTTGAGAGAACCAGCTCCCAGCTGGTGGTGGGTTTTGGTTTGGTCCTGGGCACGCGCTGCCATGGAGACAGCCCTGCCCTCACCGGGAGGATGCTCCAGCCAAGGAGCACCTCTGCTCCACTCCGGCCAGGGAGACGCTTCTGCAAGAGATGGAGCTCATTGCCTCCTTATTGATGGCTCCTTCCCTCCTGCACGGCTGGGGAAGAGGCCTCCGGAATAAATCAGTGCAAGAGACAGATTATGGCAGCTAAAGACTCCAAATGAGATGATAATTGCTGTGGTAATGACAGCGAAGACCTGATGCTGCCGATAAGGAAACATCTCCTGCTGCTCTTGGACGGTGCTTGGCCAGGAGGTTGGCAAGGACGGAGGTATGGCTGGGGATGTCCCCAGGGACACCGCAGCAGCCGGGCAGCGCTGCCCTCTCCCGTGCCCACGGCAGGGTCCAGGTGCCCGTGGCAGGCGCTGGTCCCCACCGTGTCCCCACAGTGGCAGGGACGGAGATGCTGGGAGCCGGGCGAGGGGGCGCGAGGTGGGCAGCCCTGGCGGGGCCGTTTGTCTGGTTCTCCCGCCGGCTGCATGTCAGCTCTAATTAGGCAAACTTCTGTATTCATTGCGAGCCCAGCCAGCAGAGAAATCCACAATTGAATTTTAATGCCCTAAAAACACATTACAATCAGCCTGATTAATTAAGAGATGGCTTAACATGGTGACCGGGCTGCAGAGGGCTGTGCTGGGGAGGGGTGCCACTCGGGCCGGCTCCTGCACCCCACGGCACAGGGCACGGGGCTGGAGTGTGCCAGGGCCAGCAGAGCTGGGGCTGGTCCCAGAGCCCCGCGGGGCTGCGGGAGGGAATGGGAGCTGGGGCCAGGCTGTGCCCGGGGGGTGCCAGGCTGCGCGGCCCCCTGCTCCCCCAGCCAGGGCAGGGCTGAGCCCCGACCCTGGGCACCTCGGCAGCCCCAGCTCAGCCGGGCAGGTGGCGGTGGGAGCATCCCCTTCCCTCCCCAGGCTTCACGCTCCCCATCAGTGTGGCCATCAGGGCGCTCCTGAGTGCCCGTTCCCTGCGTCCCCACCACGTCCCCGCTCTGGGCTCAGGAGCTGACACTGTCCTGTGCCACGCCATGAGCAGGGCGCTCCAGGGAGACCCTGCTTGCTTTCGTTGGCGAGTGAGGATGAGCTGGGAGGCTCCTATTAATTTGTCTCCGCGATGATTCCCCTCGTCACCTCCTGCAAGCCAGCTCTGACCCCGCTCCCTGGGCCACTGCTTGCTGTGACTGTGCCCAGCCGAGCCTGGGCTGTGTCCCCACACGCATCACTGCTCAGGGTGGCCTTCCCAGCCCACCCGGGCACTGTGGGCTGAAGCATCCCCGGAGGACCCTTCCTCTGCATCCTGCTGTGGGCGCCGGGCAGTGGGAATGATCCCTGCCGAGCTTTGCAGGCTGAATTTCACGGGGTGCTCCTGGTCAGCAGGACGGTTCAGCCAAAGCCCATCCTGCCGTAGCGTAATGACTGGAAAAGCGGGGGGAATCCATAACCATGGTGTAAAGGAGAGGTTGGAACCGGCAGGGCATAAATCAGAGGGAAAGTGATAAAGGGAGCCTCTCGCCAAGAGAGGCCGGCAGCGGAGGGAGGGATGGCGACGGCATCGTGAGGCCAAAAGAAATCCTGGCAAGGCAATAAATCCTGCAGCCGCTGGAGCTGCTCAAGCGCTAATGATCGCACAAAAACTCCAGCCACGTTTAGCAAATATTTCTGCTCTGTATTTGGAGAGAAGTGGGACGACATGCTTGAATCATACAGGAGTGATGAAGCCGTCTATTAATTACTGCCGGGAATGTTAAACAACATCTGCCAGCTCAGCGGGCCCAGGCACCGCCCGCCCCGGCCTCCTCCAAGAGCTGGAGGAGAATTTGGCCTCCTCATTAATTTCCTGTGAAATCTTGAAACAGCGAGAAAATCCCAGACGGCTGATGGAGAGCCCACCCGCACCAGGAGCCATGGGGATGTGAGGGTGCTTGGTCCTTGTCTCCTCCCCTTGGCTCTGCCGGGATTTATACCACATTCCCACTTGGTTTGATTCTCCCTGATGAAGAATAGCCATAAACTGGCAAAGGTTGGGCATTTGTTTCCCATAATATGATGTATAGTTTTGCTTTTACCCAAGTGTTTTTGGAGGCTGTAAAAAAGGGAGGCCTGAAAGGGGCAATGTGCTCATTAAGGCATCCCACAGAAATCTTCATCACAGCTTTGGGAGGGTCTGGTGTCTTTCCCTGCATCTCCCATGTGCTGGCAGTGCCTGGGACCAGAAGGATGGAGGAGACGGAGGGATGGAGGGCATGAGGTATGGAGGGGATGGAGACATAGAGGAGGTGGAGGGAGAGGAGCAGCAGGAGGAAGAGGAGAAGGAGGAAGAAGAAGGAGGAGAAGAAGGAGAAGGAGAAGAAGAAGAAGAAGAAGAAGAAGAAGAGAACAAGGAGGAGAAGGAGGCTCCCACCAGGAGGGGAGGACCGCACAACATCAGCATGAGCTCTGGCTGTGGCCCTGCTGCACCCCATCATTAGCCATTTGCAACCCAGGCAGGTCCTTCGTTTCAGGAGGGAGAAACAGTCTGAGCAGCAAAGGTGGCTGCAAAGGGCACAGCACACTTTGATGGCGGTAAAGCAGGCAGCTCAGCAGCAGAAAGACAGTAATTAACAAATTATCTTTGCACAGTACACACAGACTGTGTAAGTGGAGAAGGACCTCCTGATGGATCCCACCAAGGAGTCCCCAGCAGGCACCGGGGCTGGCGTATCCCTTTGGTGCCAGGTCCCTGAGCCAAACCCCCAGCAGTGCCCAGAGCCGTGAAAAGCGGGAGGTCTAAGAAATTTGGGTGGGACTCTGGGCAGGGAGGAGAGCTGGGGATACACATGCAGCCAGCCAGGTCACATCACTCAGAAAAGCCTGCCCCAACGCAGCTGGAGGAGCAGGGAGCTGGGAGGGATGTCCTGGCAGGGGCTAGGGGTGACAGGGTAGGGGTCCTGGCCATCGTGAGGACACACTGGCCTCAGGGACACAGGCGAGGAGAAGGGGCTGGGTCCTGCTGGAGAGGTTTTTCATCTTTTGGTCTCTTTGCACCCAGAGGGGATGGGTTTGGGGAAAACTGTCTTTGGTGAAAAATCATGAAATTTAATACAAGCAAAGCTCTTGCAGTTGCCTCCATGAGATGCTTGGTCACACACGGATTATTTTTCCCAGCCTTTTTCTACACATAAAAAGGCTCGAATTTACTCACCAATAAAAGCTGAAAACCAAATGTGGTTGCAAAATATTGGGGTGCTTTACAGCAAATAAGAAAGCCAGGGGAGGAAGGGACACTGAGGGTGCCGAGCCCCTTATTGCCTCACATGGCTGCAGGGCACAGGGGGGCCGAAGAGGACTGGGGGTGCCCAGGAGGGTCAGGGGTGACAAGCCCTGGTGGGACAGTGCCACCCAGCCACCCCAGCGCACAGCACCTCGACACAGCACCCCCGGGGAGCCAGCTGAGCCGCCTGGGAGCCCAGGGGCAGGTAGTTAAAATCCAGAAATGTCAATTTAAATTAAAATGTGTTTCATAAAGAGGGAGAGAGATAAAACCTTTCCCGCAGCACAACGAGCTGGGGGATTTATGGGGTACTGGGAGAACTGGTGCCCCCACTGCAGCGGGCTCTGGGGGGGCCGGCTCAGCTGCGGCTGCTGGCACCATGCGGCACCCCAAGGCACCGTGCCAGGGTGCGGGAGCCACCCGCCACCTCCCTCCTCCCTGGCTGTCATAGAGGCCAGGGCTGGGTCTGCGCCGAAATGTCAGCTCGCTAATAAAATGTGCAGGAGCTGCGTTTTCTTTGGGCCAATAAAACTCCCATGTGGCGGCAGGGACACTCGGCGCTCAGCTGCCCGCCTGCACCAGCCCCCCGTCGGGCCCCCTCCCCGCCTCCCTGTGGGGGACAGTCCAACCCCACACTCATGCCAGCCCCCTCAAACAGTGGGTGCCGGGCACAGGCCACAGTGTTGGCACGGCACACGGCTCCAGAGCCGCAAGAGGCACGGTGGGGAGTAAATCCACTGTGCCCTGTCAAGGTAAAGTGACAAAACATGGGCCTGCAATGCAGGAGCTGCAGTTATAACAAGAGAAAATCAATGCGATATATTACCAGAGATATAAAGACGCCATTAATGCTTCAGCATGGAACCCAGCAGCTCTGCTTGCCATCAGCAGGGCAGGTTTGTGGCGAGGGCTCCCTGAATTCCCATCTTGCTGCCCAGGTCTCCCACATGCTGGTTTTATACGCTGCCCCCCATCAAAGGGCTTCTGCTCTCACCCGCCACCTCCTGGGCTTCGCTCCGGACTGGTGCCCAGCCTCCAGCTGGGGATGTGGCCAAGACTGCCGGGACCAGAGCGGTGCGTGGCCTCGGCGGGCATTTTTCCAGCGCCACGGAGCAAGGACCCGGCAAGGCTGCACCCCTGGTTTTGGGGCTCCCCGTGCAGCTCTGCCACTCACCCACCCGCCTGCCGGTGCTGAGCCCAGCACACCCCAGCACCTCCCGGCTCTGACTGAAGGAGAAGAACGATCCCAGTGCACCACGGCTGCAGAAGGACGCATGGAAGGCGCAGCCTCCCCCAACACAGTGGCCGCCAGCAGGGAGCAATCCGTGTGCTAGGGACACGCACCGGGATGCAGGCTGGGGACATGTGCACTGGGAACACGTGTGCTGGGGACACAGACGCCAGCCGCTGCTCAGCTGTCCATCAGTGGGGACAGTTTGGATTATTACTGAGAAGTTAAGCCAAGCTTCTTCTAATTGATTAATCAATAACCTTAATTGAGTTGAGACTCTTTAATGGATAGCTTCACCGCTGCTTTCCCCTTTGCTGGCACTGCCCTGACCTCCCACCAAAAACCTCTCACTGCGGATGGTCTCTGCCAAGCCGACGCTGCTGCCGGGCTCTCCCAAACTGCTGGGAATTGCCGGAGCTTGAAGCCGGCCGCGGGGCTGGGGGCTGCGGAGGGCTTCTGCCATGGTGATGGAGCAGCCGGAGTATGCAGGGCTCCCCAGGTGCAGGCAGACAGGTGACAGTCCCCAGGAACAGGCTCAGCACAAGGGGCTGCAAAGCGTGCACGGCTCATAGTGTCACCTCTGCCAGCCGCGGCACGGCCCCTGGGTGGCCACGGGCTGGACAGGACACCCACCCACCCACCCGGCAGCCTGCGAGGTGTGCCCGAGGTGCGGGGAGCACAGGGGACAGCGACTGGGGACGTGGGGCCGGTCACGAGCGCGGCAGAGGTCGGCCTCCTGCCCGGCTCTGCAGAAGCGGAGAGGAGCGTTTTACGGTGAAATACGCAGAGTGTGGGGCAGCCGAGAAAGCGTTCCTGCCGTGACGAGCGGCTGGCAGAGACCAGCTCCCCAGGAAACCAATTAACGCGGCGCTGTGGGCGCGTCAGGCCAACACCTGGCAAAAACACCTTTCCCAGGGAGGACGCGGCCGCCCCCAGCACCCCCCTGCGACGGCGACAGCAGCCCCTCCTGTGCCGCGGGCAGCACGGCGCCGGCTCCGCCTGCCGACCCCCGCGGCCCCGCGCACCCGGACGGCTGTGGGGGGTCGCCCCGCCGCGCGCTCCCGGGGCACAGCGCTCCCGGGAGCCGTGAGCCCCCGCG
>VZSF01010037.1:984907-1095089 GCA_013398295.1 Chionis minor | reverse complement strand
CCCCCCGCGCCGTGTGGGTGGGTGTCGGGGAGCCGGCGGTGCCCCGGTGCCGCTGACCGCCCCGCCGCTCTCTCCTAGGGGACCCGGAGGCGGGCGAGATGGGGCTGGCGGCCGTGCCCGGGCGCCAGGCGGCCTTCCGCCAGGGCCTGGCCGCCGCCGCGCAGTACGCCAGGGCGGTGGGCTGCCCCAGGTAGGTGCGAGGCGGGACCCCCGCTCCCGCGGCTCCCCCCGGCCGCGCCAAAGCCTTCCTCTGCCGGGCTCCTGCTCCGGCTCTTCCTCCCAGCGGGGCCTGCCCTTTGCACCGCCATGCCTCCATCCTGCCGGGTCGCTCCCTGCTTGGCTGCGCCGGGCGGGAGCCCGTTGGTGGCAGAGCGCTGGGAGCTGACCTGAAGCTGGCGGGCACTCTCCTCCAACCCTGCTGTTCCCAGGGTAATCCTCCCTTTTTCCTCCCTGGTTAGAGTGGTTGCTTCCCTCAGGACGCCACAAAGGCCACTTTATTGAAGGGCACGCTGATCACAGCACAGCAGAGACACTGTGAGAGTTGCAATTAGCCTGGCACATCCCCTTCAGAAAACCAACGTGGCCCTTTTATTCCATTTACTTTGCATCGTGCTTTCCATTAGAAACAGGGTCCAAAGCCCTGCGGAGGGCATAGGCCAGGGGTTGCCCGGAGCCATTGATGCTCTTGGGCAAGGGGCAGAGTAAAGAGGTTTTTGTTTCCACCATCCACCTTCTGCAAACGCTTGCCGAAAAGCCTTGGTCTCACCTGGCCGCTGAGCTCTGCAGGCAGCCTGGCCTAGCTCAGCACTGGCCACTGTCCCCTCCCTGCTCTAAGCCAGCAAGTGGCCAGCTGAAGCTCGCCTGCTGCCCATTGTGCTGACCTCGGGGCAGCCCCAGGAGCAAGACTCCAAGGAAACTCCAGCTGGAGGCAGCTGGCAAAAGAGGGAAGAATCAAGGTCTGCGGAGTGTCAGGCAAAAGGTTTAAAGATGTCCCTGTGCGTACCGAGGGTGTGTCCCTGCAGCTTGCTGGTGCCTGTCATGCCTCCTGCATGGGAGAGGGCTCCTCTTACCCCCGTCTCTGTCTGCTCCCCCAGCCTGGCCCCATTTTCCATAGGCCAAGGAAGGTATTAAATCCAAGCAGCTGCTTGGAGACTGGAGCTGCTGCCTGTGGCTGATCTGTCTGTGTCTGTAGGATCCACCTGGTGGCTGGGCGGGTTCCCCTGGGCGCAGACCGGGCAGCAGTGGCAGGCGAGATGGAAACCACCTTCATTGAGAATCTCAGATACGCTGCTGACCTCCTGGCCCAAGTAAGTGCAGAACAGGTCCTGCTCCATGGGTACAGCTCTTAGGGGACCAAGGATGGAGAATTCCCTGCCAGCCTGGCACAGGGAAGGAGCGCTCCCTGCTGCAGAGGTGGCAGGATGCTTCGCAGGGTGACATGACTGTGTTACAGGAAGACATGATTGGACTGGTGGAGCCTATTAACAACCGCATTACTGACCCTCGCTACTTTCTGAACACCCCACACCAAGGTAAGGCAGACATCTCTCCCTGAAGTCTCCTTCAAGGGAGGAGAAGGATCCCCAAAGTCTGAAAGGCAGGAGGTTGCCTTACCGCCAGGGAGATGCTGAGGGAGCACAGCTGATGAAGGGGGGGGTCTCAGGGCTTCACCATGAGGCTTCCAGCCTGGGGCTGATGTTCTCTCTTTCCTTTGCACCCCTAGCTGCTGCCATCCTGGAGAAGGTGGGACGGCCCAACCTGAAGCTGCAGCTGGTGAGTCAGCGTTGAAGATCTCCAGGGTCTACTCTCCACCCAGGAACCTAGTGGAGGCCCACAGGGGAGTCCCTGGGGCTGTGGGGAGGGACAGGGAGCATAGCACAGCTGTCCTTGACCACTCACTGCTGAGCAGCTGCACCATCCATCTCCTCTTTCTCCCACAGGACCTTTTTCACTGCCAAATCATGGATGGGAATTTGTCACGCAACCTGGAGACATACTTCCCACTCATCGGTAACACCCTGCACCCAAACCAGCTCCCGTGTGCCCACGGGGCAGGAGTGGCTTTGAGATGGGGCACTGCTGCCCCACACTGTGCTGTGGCTGGCTGAGGGTGTAGGGCTGCGCTTGGGTCACACTGTCCCATGCCTAGAGAAGGCTGCAGGTGGGGCTGCCGTGGGCAGAGCGTCTCCCATTCCCTCCCTAGGTCACATCCAGATTGCACAGGTGCCAGGGCGGCACGAGCCTGACAGCCCTGGGGAGCTGAGCTTCCCCTACATCTTTGAGCTCCTGGAGTCTCTCGGCTACAGTGGCTACGTGGGGTGCGAGTATGCTCCGAAAGGTGAGTGCGCTCTGGGGGGTCTGAGCCCCCCTGGCAGGTCCCAGCATGTGCCAGGTGGCTGAGGACTGTGCTGAGGCAGGCATGTCCTGCCATCGGGGGCCCTACCTGGGGATGACAGCCCTGCACAGAACACCAGCTGCTCCAGCTTGCCTGGAGGTGCCAGCAGGAGACCTTGTCTCCCACTGCAGGAGACACGCTGGAAGGTCTGGGCTGGCTGCGCTCGTACTGGGAAAGCCGAGGCCTGCAGCATGGTAGGACCAGCAAGGCGGCAGAGTAAACCAAGGAAAACACTGGAATAAACATCTAAGCAATGGCTTAACAGGGGAGCATGTCTGTTTTCTTTATGACTCGGGGGAAAGTTAGGAACATCTACATCCTATTGCCCTTCCCCAGGCCCTGCTGGGCCAGCCCAGGCAGTTGGACCCTCACCTACTCAAGCACCATCTGCAGCATGTCATATTTAAGGACGGCTTGGGCACCACAGTAGGTGACTTGACATACACAGGAGCACCTTCACCTCCAGTCTGCAGGGGGTGTTCAGGGAGAGGCTTCCAGTCCCTTCTGCTGAGGGGAGCATTCACTCCTTGGGAAGAGCACAAATGTTCCACATCCTAGCCTATGGCATGTGAGTCGGGATCTGGTTCAGTTTATTTCACAGATACATCAATAGCTTTAATGTACATCTCCGTAAAACCTTCCCCTGGTCCAGTTCACCCCTCCTGTCCCACTTGGTGCTCTCCTGATGAAAGCAAAGGGCCAGAAGTGGGCAGCCTCACTGCCCAGAGCCCTGAAGTGCAGGACTCTTTTGCCTAACACCAGAGTGCTGTGTGGTGCCGCCCTGTGCAGAAGATGTGCTGTGTGCGCTCCTCCGTGCCTTCCCGACGGGCAGAACTCACCTGCAGATGCCAAAGCCACGTCCCTGAGAGTCACCCTGCTTCAGGCAAGCCACAGCAACCAAGCTCCCTCCCTTGTGGTTCAGTTCAAGGTCATTTGGTATCAAACCCACCGAAGACAGTGCACCGAGGGCCACACCAGCCAGCAAACCGTGGAGGTGCACATCCCCAGGCTCCTCAGTTCAGTACCCGGCGTGCCACTAGTGGTGCTGCCTGCAGTGCCAGAGCACAGGTCTCAGCCAGAGGCCTGTTCTTCCCCATCGTCACCCACGGCACAGCCACGCCGAGACATCTGGTATACGTGTCGCTTGGAGATGTGGGTGCCAGTGCTAGAGCAGACCTGTCCAGAGGTTGAAGCAGGCAGTGTTGATAACTGACTCCAGGTGGTGGTACGTGGACACGAGTTGTGGCAGAGGGCTCTCGCTGTTCTGGGGCTGCACTGGGAAGGGCTCCCGGAAAACCACGGTGAGGCTCTGCTGAGAAGGAGGAGCAGGTCAGGGGACAGGATTCAGACAAGCACTGTGCCTTCCCTAGCCCAGGCACACGGGCACCTTTTTTGGCAGTGTCAGGCAGATACCGGGAGAAGTCCCAAAATGCCAACGGCACTAAGCTAGTGTCTCCTTCTGCAATGGAGCATATTTGCGCCTCCTCCCAATTTTCCTCGTGGAAATTAGGTGCAAAGACTTGCCTGCTTACTCTGTCCCAGCCCCCATGCATCTGCAGTTATACCAACCCCAGCAGCAGCTTCAGGAGAGGAGGGGATCCTACTGCCTCCACAGTAATAGGGGCTTCCAGGGAAATTTCTTCTTCTAAGGCACAGAGTAGGAGTGCAACAAATGGGGAAGGGGAGGAGATTAAACCTAATAACTGCAATCCTAAAAATAAATGCTGGCTGCTCCAGTCTCATTAATGAGTGTGCTGGCAAGGCAGGGCAAGGGCAGAGGGGAGCAGAGAACAAGGTTCAGAAGAGAAGGCTGCAGGAACCGAAGCAGAAGAAAAATGTGAGCGACAGTGCACTGAGATCAGTGTCACGGAAGCAAGACACGGGGACTGGATGTTCCCTAGAGCTGAAACGCAGCACAGCTAGTAGCCAGGGTCCCCTAACAAACTCACAAAGCCATGAGAACAGCTGAGTAATTGCAAGACAGCAAAAGCATCACCATCATTTAAGAGGGAAGAGAAAGTGATTTGTGAGCCTAACTCCAGCAGCATGCAAGGGTTTAGAGCAGGCTTGGAGAGAATGAACCAGGAGGAAAGTGCAGCTCGGTGTTACCAAAGTGATGTGCTAAGACTGGAGTTCTCTTTGATAAGGTATTTCCAGACAAAGGAATCATGGTATCTTATCTGGGCTTCAGGAAGGATTTGATGTAGTGCCACATGGGAAATTTAGATAAGTTGAAAAGATAGGAATTAATGCAAAAATTAGAAGGTGAAGATGGTAGTGCTGAAAAGGGAGGTAGTAGGCTGGAGAGAGGTTACAAGTGGAGTTCCTCCAGGACAGGTTTTGGGACTCACGTCGCTTAGTGCTTTAATGAGTCTGGCGCAAAGATGAGGAACACGCTGATAAAATTTGAGGCTCTAATACAAAAGAGGATTGGGGTAATGCAAAAAAAGCCCTGGAGAGACCACAGGAATGGAATGAATGTTAAGTGTGAAATACAAGGTGAGGAACACGAAGGACTTCTGTTATAAGATGGGAGTCACTGGGAGAGGTGATGGAGGGTCTGGGTGTATCATATCAATGACCACAAGGTGACACTATGACCAGTAAGACATGAACATGCAAAGGTAAATACTACCCTAGGTTGTACCAGAACCACCAAGAAGGGACAGAAAAGCCGTAGTGCAATCACAGAAGGCTCTGCTGAGACTCCTCAGGAATACTGGGTGCAGTCCCAGACACTTGTTATTTACAAAGGCTGACCTCAGCCCTGAAGGGCTCTGAGTGACAACAAAGCCATTGGAGAAGGGAAGGCAGGCATAAGAGCTTGGCTTGTTTAACACAGCAACACAGAGTTAGCAAAAATTCCACCTTCAGATGTGGAGGTGAATCTAGGGGACCCAAGAGGAAGCTGGTACCCACACAGTGAAGAACAGTTTCATCTCTGAGCCACCACCACTGGCATGAAGAGGACAGAACTGGTCACGACAAAAGCTCCAGCACAAAATGAGAAGAGCTCTTCACCATCAGGTGGCAGGAGGCACTGAACAGCTTTCCATCAGGCACCACCTCTTCTATCTGCTTTTAAGACGGCGTGTGACTTATTTACAAGGGATCAGTTATGGTGCAATCTCTGCAAAAGCCTCACTGTGGACTGAAGCATCTTGCAGATCCTCTGCTCTCAGATGGAGCTGCATTCCCTGTGACCCATCCTGCACCCTGCCTCGGAGCACAGCTGAAAGCAGAGTATTTTTGCCCTCGAGTCCAGTGAAGGCCGAGGCCCATGGAGGTTTGCTGGGACCCTCACAGTGCAGGTCCCCTTCCCTTCTGCCCAGGTAGGAGCAGCCTGCAGCAGTGGTGACCCCTCCCAGCCAGACCCAGTATGCTCTGGCTTTGGACTGAATACAGAATACAGACTCTAGCCTGGATAGAGAGACAGCTGAGAACACGATCCAAAAGCAACCCTGTGAAGGAAATGGAGATCAACTGCTTACTGTTTCCCAATACAAGAACAAAGGAGCATCACGTGCAAAGAGCAGGAGGTTCAAAAACAAGCCAAGGAACGCAGCTCTTCACCTACATTGTAACTGTATCACAGAGCTGCAAGTTGGGCAAATCACGGATGCCACAAATTAACCAAAGGAAACAAAGCTGTGGAGGGCTATTAAATAAATGCAAAGGCCACCTCTACCTCAGGACAGGCCTGGGCCACAGTTTGTCAGATGCTGGGACAGTAATTGGGAAAGGTGTTAACAAGCTTCTTGACTTGCTCTTATTCTCCCCACAGGCACCTGCCCTTGGCAACTGCTGGATGAATCTAGACAGACTCCCAGCCTGAGCCAATATAGCTGCTCAGATACAGATATAGATATAGCTTGTTCCCAAGTTCTTACCGTCTTTCCTGAATGGGAATCAAGAAACACAAGAACGAAGCAATCCGTGAACTTCTGGTTAAGCACAACCTGTCAAGAGAGCCACAGCACACATTGCAAAGGAGACAGCACAAACCCCAGGTCAGGGACACAAACAACATCCACCCAGGGATGTGCTGACGTGCAGGACAAGTGGCACGATAGAGCCGTGAAGATGCAAGTCTGCCTGGCTCACAGGTGACACTGCCAAACCATGGGTATGTGCATGGCACGAGGCTCTGGGTGTGAAGCGTCCTGCCTGCCTGGGAGCAATTGGACACTGCTGCATTGCACACCTCACGCTGCACCAGTGAGAGCAGAACGGAGAGCAACATCATGGTGGCACCCACGATGTCCTGACAGCACGTGCAAGACTCACACTGTGAGCAGCCACAGCAGGCAGGGGCTCTGGACAGGGGAGAGAGGCTGCAGCTGGGTGACAGGCAGTGTCTTACCAGGTACTGGGTGCCAGTTTCAGCATTGTGGAAGTGCCGACAGCTCTGGGGAAAGCGGCTCAACAGCACTTTGATGAGGCTCTGGTACCAAGAGACTGTCATGGTGAGGAAGCATCCCTGCAGGCATGGAAAAGGGCTGATTTTCATAGAATCATAGAATCACTTGGGTTGGAAGAGACCTTCAAGATCATCAAGTCCAACCATAAACCTACACTGCCAAAACCACCCCTAAACCATGTCCCTCAGCACCACGTCTACCCGTCTTTTAAGTACCTCCAGGGATGGCGATTCCACCACCTCCCTGGGCAGCCTGTTCCAATGCTTGATAACCCTTTCGGTAAAGAAGTTTTTCCTAATACCCAGTCTAAACCTCCCCTGGAACAACTTGAAGCCATTTCCTCTTGTCCTATCGCTTGTAACTTGGGAGAAGAGACTGACCCGCACCTCGCTATAACCTAATAATATAACCTCGCTAGAACCGAATAATATTTTAGCCTCCCTCTAGCCACAGCACGAGCAGTCATAATGCTACAGCAGCCTTCAGACCCCAGATGCGACCCTCACAGCCCACTGGGGTATACTGACCTAGGGCTATTCACTCGCCACAGACAGGTCCATGCAGCCTCCCCCTTCCCTTGCCAGCTAGGAGCTACGTTCCTGTCTCTATCTTCCCACCAAACAGGAAGAGCCGTGCCTTGCAGGCCCTTCACCCAGCACCCCAGCTCCATCCCCAGAGCAGAAAGGCAGCTGCTCTGCACCATCCCTGGTGCTCACCAGCTGGGGGTCGACGTCAGCAATGGATTTCCCATGGACAGCATCAAGCAGCTCCTCCAGCTCCACCAGCGAGAGCTTGCCCAGCTTCAGCTTGTCAGAAGCCAGAGGCTCCAGAAGGAAGAGGCGTTTCCAGAGGTTGTCCCTGCGGCAGTGGCACTTGGCCAGCTGCACCATGCTGCTGAGCTGCTTCTGGGCTGCGGCCACCTCAGAGGCCAACAAGGGGAAGAGCGGTGAGGTGTAGAAGAGCCCTGGACCCAGTTTGACTTGCGTGCCCCCTGCGTAGAACTCGCTGCTGTCTTCCACGTCCTGCCACAGCTCCCGCTCTGCTGGCTGTTGCTGCCCCAGGCTTGTCTCCGGCTCTGCTGCCTCCCACGCCGCCCGGCCCACCACGGGCTCCAGCACTTCCCGTTGCAAGCGTGGCAGCTTCTTGAAGCGTCGCATATCAGCTGTGAGCCGGGGGAAGAGCTCCCGCTGGCTGGTCATGATGACGTAGAAACGCAAGCTGAGAGCAAGGAGACACTTGTGACCTGGGGAAGGGCTGCTCCCTTCTCAGCCAGGCTGCAAATGAATCACAGGCCCCTCTGTCCCTGCCAGTAAGGGTGCTCCTCTGCCCAGACAAGGACAGATACCACACTGCCCAGTTCCCTGCAAGGGTCTTCCCCAGACAGCACCAAACCTGCTTGTGATGTCCCAGACAGACCCAGTCCCTTCCAGAGCCCTCCTCCCCAGCCAAGAAGCTTTGGTGTCATGTCTCTGAGCCCCCAGTGCTCACCGGAGCATGCGTCTCTCTGCCTCGCTCTGCTCCTCAAACGGTGCTGCACTGTGACACACCAGGAGGGACACATCGAAGTCATCATGATGACGCAGACCTTCAGAGTCTTTGTAGGAGCCCGAGCTGGGAGCAAAAGCACGTCAGTATGAAGGGGACCTCAGTTTGTTCCCACAGAGCTCTTGGTCACAACAGAACTATTGGCCATGGGGAATTTGACGCAGCAGGACTGCTCAGAAGTGCTGTGGGAAATGCCAAAGGCATGTGTACACGTGTACAGCCATCCCTGTTGGCCATCTCAGAAAAGCTGGCCAGAGCTGCTGCCAGGCACTATGTAGAACAATCAGCTTTGCTGGCACCCTGGGGCAGTGTTCCCAGGACTAAGGGGTGCCCACCAATCTCCAGCAGCTCCAGGAACTTGCAGTAGATGCACTCACCTGTTCCAAATAGAGACCAGTGCATATTCGTTCTGTTCTGTGCCTGGTGTCCCCTTCTTATTGTCACTGCCTGTGGCTGGCCGAGCCATGCGTAGGGGTTTCATGTGGTAGGTGTTGGCATGGTCAGCGATGTAGTTGTACAACTGGTGTGCAGTGATCATGTTGGTGGGCAGGGCCAGCACGCCTAGTAGAGGAGGACACAGTGCTATCACAGGAGCTGCTCCATGCTTCTTACCTGGTGTCCCACAAACTACTCTGGGGGACAGAGCTCTAGAGCAACTCGCCTCCCTTCCACAGGAGGGCAGCCAGGATTTCTTCTGGAGCTGAGCCCCTCATGTCACCGTCTCCCTCCCATCTCCCTGGATACTCCCAGGGTTAGGTTTATTTGTAAAGTACTTGGGAACGTTTTGCCAAGTTACAGGCTAGTGATCAACCCCAAACCGATCACATGTTGAGCTACTGACCTTGGAAAACATGGTTGCGGCCAAATTTGGGGATGTCGGGGTGGTGGGCAATGAAATCCTCCAGGAAGCTGGTGAGATGGTAGCCCTGGCGGAGGGTCATATGGGAGCCCAGCAGATACTGGTGGACTATGCGCAAGTGGAAGTCGTAGCTGAATGAATGCACATGCATGAGGTCCCGCACCTTGTCACACTCCTCCGTGAAGAGCATGGAGAGCTGCGGAGGGACAGGGAGTCAAGGCAGGAACGTTACCAAGCACCTCACACCCTCCTGCAAAGCTCTGCTGACAGCAAGGCTTGGCAGAGTCAGTGGAGCCACCCCTGCCCTGCCCCAACACCAGAGCAGGATGCAGCCGAGAAGCCGTGTGCACAGTGCAAATAGCAGACCTGCAGGCCTGGCCCCAAGGGATCAAGCTTGGAGGCTCTTTCCACACTTGACCCCACTCTTGGTCTCCAGTAGCAACATGGACTGATCAGCTCTGACTCCCTTTTGGCATGACGTTCATCCCCCGCTTTGAGCTGAAAGCCACATGGCTGTGAAGGAAGATGCAGGCTCCTTTCAGCCGAGTGCTGCTCTGCACTGCCTAGTCCCTAAGGGGGTACAGGACACACTGGGGCTGGAGCCTCAGCCAGGTCTGGATCTACAGGCAAAGACTGACACTTTGAACGTCCTTTGAGAGCAGGAGGCAGCACAGTGGCCTGTGGGGAGTGGCTGGACCCAGAGATGGGCAACAACAGAACTGCTAGTGCCATGTGCTCTGTAACTAACAGGGTCCCAGGCTGGCTGATGGGGAGCCAGATCCAGCAGTGGTTGTTGTGTCACAGCTGAGCCTGGAGAGGATCCCTCTGGCACACGGCCATCAGCTCTGCTCAGCGTACCAGTCCTTTACTGGGGCAGCACCAGCCTTCACACACACAACCCTGGCCATGCACCCACAACTGCAAGGCTTCAGCATTGCCCTCATGCCAGGAGCCCACAGTTTTAGCAACTTTTGGCTCTCTGACCTCTTTGGGCAGTTGACCCACACCATAATACCTTGGTTTACGAAGGGGGGCAAGCAGGCAAAACCAGCAGGCAGGACGCATTAGCACGAGAACAGGCTGCCCTCGCTCCCTGAACCACCTGCATTGCTGCTGCCATGAGCTGCAGGGCAACCCGCACAGCCAGGAAGAGCCTGGAGAGGAGCCTGTAGCTCTGCCCCAGGAAAGGCAGGGCGAAGAGCAAGAAACACAAGGTGCTGCCCACATGCCAGCACCAGGGGTCCACCCCACCCTCCTCCCAGGCTGGGCTGCCCCCTGTGACAGGTACTGCTAAAGAAGGCACTGGCACAGGAGGCAAGAGGCAGCTCCCGCTGCCGGGCGCTGTGGCAGGAAGAGTGGAAGCACAGCCAGTGGTAGGTTCAGCTCTGCACTGGCAGGTCCTGCCATGCCCAGCAGGGCAGTGGGAGGAGAGGACGTACCGCAGACTCAGAGACGGAGCTGGGTCCCATGCAGCTCTTGCTGCGAGCTCTGGCTGTAAGAGTGCCCTGATGGAGAGAGATGCACAGCCAGTGGGAAGAGGGATTAGGCACTGCTCAGCCCTGTTCCTGCATCCAGCCTGTCCTGCACAGGCCCAGGGTGGGACAAAGGGAGAGAAGGGGCAGAGGAGCCCAAATGCTCCATCTGGAGGAACTCTGGGCTAATCCCAGTGTGTGGGAAGGCTGACCAGGCCCCTGCAGCAAGCCCCATGCCTCTCGGCTGCTGCTCCCAAGACCATTCCCTCCCACCGCAAAACCCAGCAAAGTCTTTTCCCAAGTCACCCAGAGAGAGCCTGGATGTTCCCAGCAATGCCAGCTGCAGCCTGGTAACCCTGCCCTGTGCACATGCAGGCTTCCCAGGAAAGGCTCAGCAAACCCTCAGCCGAGGCCTCATCAGGTTCTAAGCTTAGGAGCGCCACTCTTGGCATATATAAGACGTAGCCTTGCTACAGAGCCACCTTGGAAAGGACAGTATAGTCATGCATGCCTCTTGCCTCAGACAGGCTGGGGCTGGTCAGCCTCTAAGCAGCCACCCAGTACCCTGGGGACAGGCAAGAGACACCATGACACACCAAAAGAGAAGGGAGTAGGCAACTCCATGGTGCTGTAGAGCAAGTCACAGAGGTATCAAGAACCAGGGCTCATGGTGAAGAAAGTGATCTCCTCCGGCAAAGGGCAGCCATCCATGTTCACAGAGCCCTGCTCCCATTCTGCTTCCCTTTTGTTTCAAGGGAAGCAGAGAGCTTCTAGCTCTCCATGTGCTGACTTTCCCTGGAACAGTCACATCTTTGACAGAATTGCTCCTATTCCTCCCCAGCCTGCTCTATCTTGCTCCCCAAGGTAGGACAAGAGACATCCTCTTGCCAAACTTCCCACCCCCTTTCACTGCACTCCAGATCTGCTCAAGCAGCAGGCCACAGAGGGCACATGGCTGCAAAAGGCTCTGCATGGTTCTGTTTTTCCAGGAAAAGGGAGCAAAGCTCTCCAGAACTTGCTGCACCTGAAATGCCCACTCTGTCCCAGAGATCACTGCCTCTCCCAAAGCACACCCTGACCCTGAGGAGCACCAGCTATGCCTGTAAAGCCATTACCTGGGAGTTCACAGACTGGCCCATGGGGATCCGTGAGCACTCCAGCGCATACTGCTTCACACAGAAGTAATAGCCCTGGAGGAGAGAGGACATGAGCACAGCACAGGTCTTGAGCCTCTCCATGGAAGGAGAACTGTCCCCATATGCTTCACCCTCTGAGCTGGGTCCCAGATACTATTGCTCCATGTTTTGTCTTCCCTCCTGTCTGAACCAACCAGCCAACACACACCTGAGCAAAGAGCACCCTACCTGGTGCTGAGCCCTTGCATCTTTTGTCAGCCCACCTCCAGGCAACTCTTACTGCTCTGAGCCCCACAGAACCATCCCTAGATGATCCAAAGTCCTGCAGGACCATGGGAGAGGCAAGACAAGAAAGAAAGAATTGCATGTCCTTGCTACACTCCTCCTCATCACTCAGTCACCTCTGAAGACTGCCCCCAAAGCCCCAAAGATTGTACTTTGTTTCTTGTTCTTTCTTACCTGGAAGGCCAACTCCATCAGCACAATCCCACCAGGAAGAGCTCTCTGTAGATGGTAAGTGGCAACAGCAGGGCTTGTGCTCTGGGAAGAGAAGGACAAAGCTGGAGAGGCTGTCTGGCACAGGAAAGCAGCCAGCACACCAGAGTGCAAGACTGCCACAAGGCTCTGCGGCAGAAGTGGAAATACAGGAGCCTCATCAACTGAGCACCCTCACTGGAGGGGAGCAGATACACCAGAGCTGACTGTGAAAAGAATTCTAACAAACCATGAAGAGGGCACACTGCTTCCTTTGCCTCCTGCTTACTCAGGACACGGTGTCTCTAGTAAGCTCAGGGGTGATGCTGCCCACAAAACCTTGCTCCCACCTCTCCCTGCTTAGCACTCCCAGACCATCACAGCTGCCTGACACAACAGCTATCAAAGGCATCCAGTCTGGACTTGGAGCTTAGGTGCCAGCAAATTCACTTGCCCCCTGTTGAGTTGTTCCAGTGGATTGCTCTCTTCTTGTTTTAACTGCAAGGTATTGTCCTGCACCAATGCAAAATCCCGCACCAACATCAGCCAAAGGTAGATGCCAGGAAAGTGTCAGAAAAGGGTGAGCAAATGCTCTATGCTCCCATAATCCCTGGATGATTTCATTAGCCACAGATGCTTTCTACCTATCCAGCAACTCAGACAGATTCCTCTTCCAGGTACTTACTTACCTATTCTCTCTTGTAAGTTCCTGTGTTCACAAAACATGTAAGCTCTTAAGTCTTCACCAAACCTTTTCATAAAGACCACTGTTACCTACTGCACAAAGAAACATTCCCTTTTGCTTTGAAACTGGCTCCCAATACTTTCATTTGATGGTGTCTAGGTGTTGTATTGAATAAGACCGGAAGGAGTCAATCCCTTTCCAGGTTAGCTGTGATTTGTTAGAGCTCTGTCTTGTCCCTCCCTAGTTGCCACTTCTTTAGAAATGAAGAGCCTCAGCCTGCTCTCACAGTACAGCCATTCTGGGTTTATTTTCTCTGATCTCTTCAACTTCAGCATTTATCTCCCTTTAACTCAAGATCCTTCTGCTCCAGAACTACTTCAGCACAGATGCTGAAGCTTCAGTCAGGTAAAACTCCAGAATCACAGCCAAAGGCAGCTGTTCTGGCCCCAGGTCACACTGTTCCTCTTCTGAGCCCTCTCCAAGTTGTTGCCACCCTTTTGAGATTTGCCCAGGTTCGACCCAGTCCCACGAAGGGATTGCAGGAAGACATGCAGGAGGGCAAGGAGGTCTCATCTGACCCAACATCCCAAAGATGGTGTTGGCCTAGACAGGCTTTTTTTTTTTTCCTTCTTCATTCTTTCACTGCCCTCTCACATCTTTTCTGTCTGAAACTGATCCGAAAGCCAACCAGGAGAACTGCCCCACTCCACAGCCTGCCTTCCACCCCAGTTCCTCCCCTCTTACAGACATGTGCTCACCTTTGGACTCCCCTCTGCTTTTGGCTTCGTATAGGAAAAGGACCCTCTCCCTTCCACACCCATTGCTGCCAGAGCTCGGATCCGGCTTGTGCTACTGGAAATGACAGCAGAGAGAGCCTTGAGCAGGGGAGACTGTTGTGTCAAACCAGGGCATAGCTCAGTGTGTCAGCCCTTCTCCCACAACAGGCTTCCCAGAATGTCACTGACCTGCGAGTGGTGGGTGAGGGTGGCCGCACCTGGACGAGAATGAAGCCCATGCTCTGCAGGTACTGGATGTATTGCTGCAAGAAGGCATTGCACATCTCCTGCAGCCAGGGCTCCTCCTTCACCTTGCAGGGCAGCGCTTCTGCCGAATCACAGCTGTGGCTGCGGTCCCTCCCTGAAGCTGTAGAGTCATTTGAGCGGTGGCGCTTCTGGAAAAGAAAATAATTTCCTAAGGAGACCTGTTGTGTCTGGCCCCAGCAGGTTACACTCACTGGGATACCACCTGCTGCTCTGGTTGAGCAGAGGGCAGATGTCCCTCTGCCAGAGAGCATGAACAGCTGGTTCCTTAAACACCATCCTAGTGCGTGTGCTGAAACACAAGATCCAAAGTTTAGCCATCCATGAACTGGATGGCTAAAGTAACAGCAATTCAATAGACTGCAGGAAAAGGTGCCTTGGCAGAAGGGGACAGTTCACGTATTCCCTCCACAGAATGGCTTCCAAAAAGTTTTAATGGCTCACAACTGGTTC
This sequence comes from Chionis minor, assembly GCA_013398295.1. Classification (NCBI taxonomy): domain Eukaryota; kingdom Metazoa; phylum Chordata; class Aves; order Charadriiformes; family Chionidae; genus Chionis; species Chionis minor. Next base: position 1,080,609 of record VZSF01010037.1, on the reverse strand, counting down.
ACACAAGGTTCAGCAGAGCTTCAGCTCCAATTGCCACGGTAAGAGTCCAATCCCCTTATGAAGCCTGATGACTTCTCAGGATTTACTAGTAGTTCAGTAGCACTGAATAGGAATAGTGTTTCCTTTTCCGGTTCTCCTTTTGGTGTCCTGAATACTACTTGTCTTTGTGCTGTGAGAGACAGACGTTTCTCTTCTTGATCTCTCTACTTTAAGCCTGTGGCTCTTTTACATATTTCTATCTGCCCTTTCATTCACCTACCCCAGCAGCAGTCTCTCAACCTGGGGTCTCTCTGGCTACTCTCTGACCTTCTCCAGGTCTCTCTAGTTCAGTGCCTTTGCCACAAGACGCTTGGTCTCACTTGCTGTCCAGATGAACACATTAATACACTAGTATTTTAGAAACATATTGGAATATTACCCTTCATACTAACACCCCTTTCTGATGTATTCTAAACAGTTTGCCTTTCGTATGCAACTCCTCACAAATTGAGGAAATCCACTGACCTGTCTGCTCTGTACAGGTTCTACAGTTAGTGTACAATACAACAGGAGTTCAAATTTCTTTCCACGTTGTGCTCCTTTTTACTGGGAACCAGGTCCCAGCTCCCACAATACCTCTCATTTCATAGGCTACTCAGGTCTCTCTCGAGTTTCTTGCAGTCTTTTTCTGTTCTGACCAATCTGAACAGCCACACAGCATTGCAAAGCTTGACATCTCATATGTACTGCGATAAATGATCTGGAGATACAGAACCTAACACACAACCTTGAAACCCCTACTGCCAGGCTCTTCAAATTGAATAACCAATTTTCATTTTGCTCCGTTCCAAAAACAAAGTGAAGTTTTCATTCTATGATGATACTTTTCCTTTCTCTCGTAAGTGCTCAATTTCTGTAGCAACCTCTGTTTAAAGACCCTGTCAGAAGCCTTCTGACATTTAGATAAATTACAACAGTCTGTTCTTCCCTTCTGACACACATACAGACCGTGAACAGCCGGTGCGGGATCTGCACCAGTTAGTGTTTGTCAGGTTGCAACCTGCTCAGGATTCAGCTGGCTTGCTTTCAATTGTTCTAGCTACTTGCTGGGTCCAGGCAAGGTTTACCAGGTCTGGCTGCTGAATGCATACAGTGAAGTTTTGCTTCTTCAACAGATCAGTATGGGACAGCACTCTCTGATGGCTTTGCTAGACTCAGCCCTGAATATCCTGGGTAGGAAACGGAAGTCAGTCTTCCCCAGGGATGGTGTGGCTGCAGGAGAAAGGCTTTGAGGACTCAAGGATTTTCTCAGTCTCCACCTTACAGGGCGCAAACTCATCCTGTAATGCAGGGGTGAGCTCAGAGAAGCCCTGTCTTGGGAAAAGATTGCAAAGCCATCCTTTGCCGCAGTGCACAAAACTCAACCCCACTGGTGCCTGCTGACACTCACCTTCCCCTCTACCTTGCCCTGCTGGTCAGTCTGGATTTGCTGCCGGAAGGCCGGGTCAAAGAGCAAGGGGGTAGCACAATAGTGAACCAGGCGTGAGGACTGCTTCAGGGTCTCCAGGTCTGCCAGCTGCACAGCACAAAAGGAACACCGTTACGGCACACAGCCCTTGTCAAGCCTGGGAACAAGCTGTCACAACACCGTGCTGCCGCTCAACAGGGGATCAAACTCTAGAGTGAACACCCCAACTTCACAGACTTTCCAGTACTGGGCAGCGAGGCCCCTTCCCCAAGTCTGGTGCTAGAGCCCAGCAAGCCCAGAACTTCAAGCAGAGAACACTGCTCCACTGCCGAACACCATCTGTGGCATACACCCTGCTCTGAGCTCCAGTGCCCCCCTTTGCCATCAGCAAGCTGGTGTTCCCAGCGTGCTGTAAGAAGGCCCAGGCTGCCACCGCCCGCCCGGGCTGCACTCACACTGATAGGCATGTTGGATTGTGCCGATCTCTGCTGCCAGGTAACAAAGAGATTCTCAATCTTCATCTGCTTCTCCAGTTCTGGAGGAAAGAGAGCAGCCACAAGAGTATCAAGCCACAGCACCAAGTACTGCCAACTCCCCTTCACTCCCACCCTACTCAGGCCATAGCCCATCCCCTCAGAGCACCCTGGCAGGAGCAGCTGAAGACTGTCCCCTCTGCCGGAACTCTTGTTCTGCTCTTTCTGAGCTCCAGGAGGCTCCCGTGACATCAAACTCCTTGCTTTACCTTTCCTCTCCATGCTCTTGATTTCCAGGAACTGGGCCCCATGCCGAGACACAGGGTCAAAAGGTCCCAAGTCAGGCCCATGGGGTATGCGCTTGATGGTGGTAACATCCCGCAGAGCTTCGTCAAAGGGCACCACATCGGGATGGAAGTGCAGAGACGGCAGGCTGCGGGCAGAGCTGCTCAGACGGCCTTGTTCCTTGCTAGGTGGGGGGCTGGAGCTCCGGATCAGCGCATCCACCTCCAGAGTGGAGTTCAGAAAAGGATTTGGCTCCTAATTAAGCAGACACAGCCATGAAAGCCTTCTTACTGCCAGCCTGGGAGCAAGGACCCACAAGAAGAGAGTAAACCTAATTTTGGTCATCTGCAGACATCTCTGTTAGCCTTCTCCATCACCGGTCCCAAGGAGAGCAGACCTTGGCCCAGCACGGCCCTAACGTACTATGGGAAGCCCATTTCTCAGCCTCCTCCACCCTAAATAATCCAGTCACAAATAAGCGCTGCCAGCAGCAGGATCTGGCTTCCCTTTCCATCTCTGGCTGTCTCCAAGAGCAGACAGCAACAGCCTGGCTGGACACAGCCACAGTCAGATACCTGAGCACTGGTGATGCCTTGCCAACCAGCACACAAAAGCACACGAGTGCCTGCAACCCTCCTCAGAATCCCAAACTGCCAAGGCCCCTCCTGAAGAGGAAAGGACTGCTCTGCCCAGCAGGGTGCCCTACCTGCTTGCTGTCCTCATGCCATGGTGTGTCCATGAAGCAGTGGTGGTGGAAAAGTCCCAGCTTCTGGCTGAGCAGGCAGTGGATGATGTGGGACCGGGCATTCTGCCACTGCAGCAGGCGAGTAAGGGAGCAGTTCAGGTTGGCCCCCAGGTCTGGGGACCAGTTGTAGGTGTAGAGCGTCAGCTGGAGAGAGAGGAGGGGAAAGAAGGCTGAAGGACCTGCTCAGAGAGGGCCTGCATGGTGACAGAGGCTGTCGCAGGTGCTCTGGGTGGTACTTGCTGCAGCCAGTTTCAGAAAACAAAGCTGGGACAGCGAGAGTGGCAACAACAGAGGTGCTGGGGACAAGGTAATAGCCACAGCAGCAGTGGTGGCACTTGCACTGGCAGCAATCCCCAGCCTGATATGGGCCTTGTGGTGGGTAGGGAAAGGGCAATTGTAGTCCACAGCAGGACAGTTGAAGTCAGAGACAGCGAGGGCTGCTGCCCCCCAGCACTCCCCAGAGCACTGCAGGGAACCCCCAGCTCTGCTTGCAGCACAAGCAGAGACATCCTGCACTGCTGCTTTGGAGGGCTCCTGCCCAGGGAAGGCTGGTTGCCTACAGAAGCACTCTTCCTCTCCTCTTTCTAGCCCTGGGCCAGTTGGAAACAACCTGGCTTTCAGGAAACAACCTGACACAGGCACCATTGCTACCTTTTTGTCTATGATCTCCATGAAGAGGAACCTTTGCCGGGGCGCCAGGTCTCGTCCGACAAGGCTGGGATCAGAGCCTCTCTCTGCTGAGCTGAATTCCATGGCCTCAAAGCGCTGGAGCCCTTTGTGAGCTGGAAGAAGCCAGAGTTATGACCCTCAGTACCAGCTCATCCCGCTCTTGCATCCCACATGACATAAAGGTGGCACAACAGCATGTTGTGCCCCAATACTGCTCAGTTCATCAAAATAAGCAGTTACAAGCAAATTTGAGAATAAGGTCTCAGGAGGTGAAAACAGACAACCCACTTCCCACCTCCAGGCATAAGCAGTCTACCCCAGCAAGGAGAGGAACCCTTCTTAGACATCTCCGACCCCAGCACACAGTCCCGGGGACCCTGGCCAGGCACTCACCCTGTTCCGTACTACAACGCCATTGCTGGAAGTTGCGTCCCAGCAGGATGAAGTGTCTGACGGCTGCAGGGCGAGGGCTGGCGCTCTGGCCAGGTTTATAGGGCAGGAAGGCAGTGCCCCGATGGCAGCTGTAAGGAAGAGCACCAAAGGTGGCTGACAAGTAGAGCCATAAGAGTACGGGCTGGCACAGTTGATTGGCATTTGTTGGTGCAAAACAGCTGCCTACGAACCACGTAACTCACCAGATCTGCTCAAACACCTTGACAGAGGTGTCGCTCGCCAGGGAAGTGACCAGGCTCACCACTTCCACCAGGATGGAGGACAAAAGGAAACGGGACACAATCTCCACTGAGCACTGCTGCACTGACGGGCATCCTGCATGGAAGAAGTACTGTAGGACAAGGTGCCAAGCTGCCCCACAGCCAAACCCTGCCCACCCGGGCAGCAGAGAGGGTTAAGTGAGCCCCGCTGCAGGCCTGCTGCCCAGAGCAGGGCAAATACCTGCCTTGCCAGAGACTGAGGCAGGCAGAGCTGGAGAACAAGGACCTTAAACGGAAGAGGAGAAGACAAAGGGTGAAATAACTCCTGGTTTGAAGCTCTGGCCTGAAGTGGGACCTGGACCAAACTCCCTGCATGCCCTGAGCACAGCTATTTATGCTCCCCACTTATTCCTTTTTCCCTAGCTTACTCTTCAGTAGAGGACAGCTCTACTTTGCCACCAGGAGGTGTGAGAGCATGTACAAGCACTGAGTGAGAAGTATTCAAAAAGCAGCAACAGGGCAGATGCACAGACCCAAATCCCACCGTATAAAGGGCATCCCTCCTCCTCTCCCTCCCTGCAAGAGTCAGGGTCTCCCATGCAGCTTCACAGCCCCAGAGCAGGTTGCAGAGGCTCAGATCCTCCCTTCCGGCTATATCTGGGAGCTAAATCACTACCGCAGCTGCTGGTGGAGTCCAGGTCTCTCCAAAGCAACTGCAGCCAAGTCCAGCAAACCCTGGACTTGGAGCATGGCAGACGCAACCACAGGCCTTAGCAGGTTTGTTCAGATGCACAGACACAGGCCAGGACTCCTGCCACAGCTCTGTAATGCTGATGCTGGCCCTGAGACCAATTGGACTCTGGTGAGGTTTGCAGAGAGACAGGGTGTGTAACTACGTAGAGACCAGCAAGGGATGAAGATGAATGGCTTGGTGTCATATGAGGACCTGTCCTCGAGGCTCTGGGTAGAATGGCCCACTCTCAGCCTATCTGGAGGAGCTGGGGCTTGAGACACATACCCAGGTGGTTCATGAATGCCATCCACTGCTGGCAGGTTTGACTGAAGAGTGGGTGCATGGTACCTACATCCCCTTCTTCCAACTGGCAGGCTCGGCGCCTGGGAAGAGGAAAGGGAAGAACAGTTATAGCATATCAGTCAACAGCAATGAAGGTACAAAAGTGCAAAGGGCCCCTCCCAGCTCCAGAGCAGAGCCCGGTGAGTGTCTGTTTTGGGTTTCTACAGCCCTTGAGCTTGGTCCCTCTGGGTCAGTAGCCATATGAGTGACAGATGTCGCACACAAGGGCCCCACAATGCAGGGAAGGGATCTTTGTCAGGGAGAACCAGCAGTGCTCCCAGCAGCTTTCCAGCAATAAGGATTAAGGTTTTGTGTGTGGAAGGCAGCTCCCCTAACTGGCTGTCTAAGGGAGAAACTACAAGGAAAGGCGATGTGGTCCAGAGAGTTGAGACGCATATAGAGCCAGCAGAATGTCAGGCTGTGGAGAGATGTACAGCAGACAGAGGGAAATACCACCCCAGCTGCTTGGCCTGCAGCATGTGCTTGCCTCTGTGCCTGTTCCAGTTCAGCTGTGGCTGTGGCCCGATCCTGGCTCAGGTGCTGCTTGACACTCTCAGTCTTGTGCCGCCGCCTTGTGCGAGCCTCTTCTGGCCTCTCCAGCACAATGTCATCAGTAGTCTTGGGGCTGCCCAGCTCTGAGGACTCTGCCTTGCTCTAGGGAGAAGGGGGTGAGTTAAGGCTGTGCACACGCCCAGCCCAGCTAGTGCCCTGATCCCAAGGCCCCTGCTACCAGCCCAGCCTCCTGACCCCAGCCAGATCCCTCCTCTCTGTTCCTCCCGGCCTGACACATCATAAGGACTTACAGGCTCTGTTCCCCACTGATCCCTCAACATTACCAGCATGTCCCAGAAGCTGCGGCGTCCCAGCTTGCTTGTGGGTGTCACTGGCTCCCCAGAGCTGGACGAAGGCGCAGAAATGAAGTGCAAGGGTGGAGGACAGCTCCTGCCAGCCCCACCAGTGGCCAGGGCCAAGCCCTTGGTCTCTGACATGGTCCTCCTTAGACCTCCTGTGGAGACAGAGCAAATCAGACTCTTCAGAGACTCCTGCTGCCACACTGCTGGTGTCCCCGTGTACCCCACTGTGGCTGGCCTGGCTGGAGAGAATGGAGAGAGCCCTCAGCAATACCCAGCAAAGCAGATTCTATCTCAGGGAGCAGACAGACCTTTAAATATCTTTTCTGACCCTAATTTCTATAACTTTTCTTCCCTGAGACATCACACAGTGCAGCTTGCAGAGGGGAGAGTGGCTTCCTCCCTCCCAGCCCCCTCAGTCCCAGTTCCCTCAGCACAGCCAAGCTGAAATGAGTAACAAGGCTGGCTGGAGGTCTCGGGGTGGCCATCCTGGCTGGGCTCTCACCCGCAGAGCTCAGGTCCTCCAGGTCTGTGGCACCCAGGGGGCAGGCGGCTTCCACACAGAGTGGGGCTGGTAGCACGAGGAACTCCATGATGGCATCGCAGAGAGCATGGCGCAGGGCCCCACGCAGCTTCTCCGACAGCTGCAGCAGGCTGATGTTGCCCTTCTCCCAGATATCCAGGCGCACCAGCACACAAGGCTCTGTAGGTAAGGGCAGTCCTGTATGGCTCCGCAGCCCCACATTCACTGGCCCTCCTAGGTGACCCAGGGGATGTGGAGGCAGCTGGGAATTGGTAGCTTTTGGCCTGTTTCACTTCCTACCTGAATGCAGGGTGCCTGCCTCCGGCTGGTGCCTGCTGACTGCAGTGAGGCTTTCGAAGTCGGCGTCCTGCAGCAGTCCCACGATGGGAGAGGAGGAAGGCAGCTTCAGGGGGTCAGGCCTCTCCCCGTGGGGGAGCGAGGTGGGGTTGCCATGCTCATCCACGAACGTCAGCGCAATGCACGCAATTCCTGTGGAGGACAGCCCGAGACAGCCTCTGTCAGCCCAGCGCTGGGTGTACCCCTACAAGCCCTGCCTGCAGCTTGCCACCCCACACCTGGGACCGTTGTCTCACCACTCAGGTTACACAGTGCCACGTGGCAGGCAGGGCCCACAGGAGGGGACGCAGCCAGGGGAGCAGAGGCTAGCTGTGTCCACGGGGAGTCAGGGTAAGAAGCATGGTGTCTGGCACAAGGTGTCCCCATCACCCCAAGAATCTCTCTCCTGCAGAGTCACAGCAGCTTTCACCTTGTCCTGCAGCAGCTTCCTGGGTTGCGCGGCCCCATACGAAAGGGGAAAGTATCTCCATTTGCCCCAGGAGGGCCTTTATGCAGAGAGATCCAGGATGGCGCTCACCGTCCCTATATTCTTAAGGGACAGGGCACAGAACCCAGATACTCTCCAGAGCCCTCTCCAGGCTATGAAAGATCTCAAGTCCCTGCAGAAGAAGGCTGTATACATGACACCTTGTTGCAGATTACACTCTCAGCCCCCTCCCCACTGTACAAGATCTGATTTTTAGGCCTTTTCCACATGCTCCTACCAGCGAGGCTGGGGACGAAGCAGACACATAGTATTAGCCTGGAGTTGCTGCAGAGTAAAATTCATGCCCTGGCTGTAGTGTCCCTACACTGAGCCCTAGGCACACATAACAGGACAGGTCAGAGACGCAGCGAAGCAGTGTGGTGCTTGGTCCACAGCCCACGTGCTGTGCACCCTAGGCCACGCAGAAGGAGAAGTGCTGCTACAGACCCGAGCGGAAACAGGAGCTCGCCCCCCATGGCCCAGCTCACCAGCCAGGGCACCAGGGAAGCAGCAGCAGGGATGCACTTGTGAGGTCCAAACCCCATGCTGTAACTCTAGATGTTCCCACCCCCTTTCAAAGCCCCTTGACCAACCAAGCCAGCACTCAGGTGACCGGATGGCAAAGCTGCCCCAACGCTGCCAACGGATGACATGTCTGGATGCAAACCACCTCAGCCCCAGAGCATTGCTGAGCCCGTACTCTGTCCTTCTCCACCCCACCAAGGGTGGGAGTGACACCAGACTCGCTGCCACAGAGCAACCAAACTGCACCCGATTGGATCCACAGCACCACGTGGAGGATGAGTGTCCTCCCTGTGCTGAGAAAAATCCAGCCCCAGCAGACTGTGCCCAGGTCTAACCAGCAGCACAACCACCTGGTCTCCATCATTCCTAATGAAATGTAAGCTCTGCAGCAACCTTTCCTCCAAGACATGCCACTTGCAAGGGAGAAGGCACTGGGATGGAGACAACCGCTCCCAAAGGACAGAGGTGGGCATTCAAGTCAGAGGGCAGCTCACTTGCACTCACACTGAGCAAAGGACACTACACCTATGAGCACCCCTCCACTTGAAGAAAAGTACAGGAGTTGCCTTATCTCAGAGGTGCTCTGCAGCAGGCTCTGACATGTCACTTCCCCAGACAGGCACAGAAACAACCCTTTATCCAGCTAACAACAGAGAAGTTTGTCATTTCCTAAATATAAAAGGTAGAAGGGACCAGGACTTCACCCAGAACAGTAAATCTGCACCACATGACAGTGAGTTTGAGCTCTCCCAAGCAGACTTTCTCTTTAAACAGTAAAGGGCACAATCTCCTCAACTGTCTGGCTTGACAGTCAGCCCTGGGCCCATCAGAATGACAGTGGATGTTCATGTGGGTAATTGCAGACTAAGATGTAGCTATTCCCCTCCTCTTGTCCTGGATAAAATCCCACACTGAGCCCATTCAGCCCTCCCTCTCTGGCAGGTTTCCCTATTATATCCATTCCTGTAGCTCCACTCTGCTTCAGTCCGTCTGAGATGAGGACATAAGAACAACCAAGCACAATGTCCCAGGTCCTCCTTGTACTGGGACACGTGCTCTAGACAGGGAGCACCCACAGCAGTGCTTTCAAGCAGGCCGGGTCAGCAGCTGCAGGAGCAGACTCCTTGTTTGCACATGCTTCCTGAGACAGAGCTGGTTTGCCAAGCAAATGCCAGGCACTCAACACCCTGCAGCTGGCTCAGTCCCTTGGGGCTGAGATGATGGCTGCCCCCACCCCACCGACAGAAAGGCCAGTATCCCCACCACAGGGAACAAGGCTTCCAGGCTTTTACAGGAGCCCAGAGAAGCTGAAATGCAACACTACACTACAGGTAAGAACCTCAAGACCTGAGCTCTGAGGCTACGGGAAGAGGTAAATTAGAAAGAGCTGCCAAGGACCTTACTGCCTGCTGCACTGGAATTTGGCAAAATCACACCCCGCAGAGAGGTGGGCTGCTGGGGAGCTGTTACCTCCCGTTTGTGAGGGACGCCGAGCCCTCTCCGACTCAGGCTCCCTGAAATACAAAGTACATATCTAGCAATGCTCAGCCACTCTAGCCCATTGGTATGCAAGGGAACCCCTGCACCCCAGGACACAGCCAGGGGGAGAGTGATGATGCTACACCCTGGAGCATCAAACCACAGCTGAAACATCATGACCCATATTCCTCAAGGAGGACATGCCTGTCTGGACCTGTGGGGAAAAAAGGGTGAAGGGTTTTTGGAGTTCGCTGCTTGCAAGCTAACAGGGCAGCACATGGATCCTCAGCAGCTGGGGACCACAGAGCTGCCATCTCAGGGCAGCAGGTTCTGTTTGCTCATTTATCCAGCCAGCAAAACAGAGGAGGCTCAGCTACATGAACACACATACACAAACACACAGAGGAGTCAGAGCTGAAGCCACAACACGAGGAAAACAAGAATAGCAGGGACCAAAGGGACCAGGGAGTTGCATGGGAAAGGGAACCAGAGTAATACTTGGAGCCACAGGTGCTACCTTGGAAGTGGGAGAGTGGAAAGAGGTGCTGCACAAGGTCCGACATGGTACCTACATAACAGAAGAACATTCAGACGATGCACAAGGGGCACAAGACACAGGATGGCCAGGTGACAGACCACATGGCCTGGACCAAACATGACATGACAGCCTGCTGCATGATGGGCCCTATCCAATCCCTCCTCCAGCAGTCCAGAGAAAAGAGCAAGGATATTGCCCCCACACGCATGCTCAGTTGCCACCCCTTCACGACAAGGGTCCAGCAACAATTGTCCCTGCTCCCCGCTTCGGCCCCACTGAGCCTCTGTGCCCCACATTTACGGAGGTCTCACTGTGTCTTGCCCCTACAGCTACCGCAACCTAGAGCTGCTTCCTACAGCAACAGTCCAAGTTTAGCAAGTCGCCCTGGGGGAGGCCTTGGCTGCCTCCACCACACAGGCAAAGGTGTGCAGTTCCCCAAGCATGCATCCTGCCCACCTCCCCACCATCAGAGGAACACGTTGCCCCAACACCGGCCCTCCTCAGTCACTCAGAGCTCTCCAATGTGGGAAACAGCTCTCCAACACGCAGCCCTACACCCTGTTTCAGAAAAAGAGTTGAGCACAGTACCTTTGCCACCAGTGCCTTGGCCACCTGGCTTGTTGTACAGATAGAGATCCTGGTCAGGAATGCTCCCGCTGTGGTTGAAGTAGTGCTGAGGAAAGCAAGGAAGAACAGTGAGACAGAGTTGCCTTAACTGGAACCAGAGGCCCATGTCTGTGCAGAGCTCATCCCCAGACCTGTAGCAAGCAATCCAGAACAGTGGGCAACTTAAAACAGTTGCCCACACACAAGCAGTCTTGGCCACCGTTGGGCAGAAGGACCCTCTTACAGCTCTGTGCAGGGTTATAACGGCACTACACATCTGGCCTCACCTTCTACCCTCCTAACCTCGCTATGGCCATGCTGAGGGGGTGCGTAGCCGCTCCCGAACTTTTGTTAACCCTGATGTTTCAGTCTGAGGGAGCTACACAAGGAGCCAAGCTCAGCTTTGCAAGGGGGTCTTCTCCCATGATCCTGGAAGAAGACCGTGGGCATGAGCTTTGTGGCTGCTGCTTTTTGCACAGCAGTTGACCACTTGTATCAAAGCAAAGCCTGTCCAAGATTATACTGGGCCAAACAGGAACAGGTCATAGTCCTTGAAACTCCTCCAGGCTTCAGTATTGGGTGTCAGTTCCTCTCTGACACTACAGGGCAAAGCTGGGAACATATAAGCTGCCCCAACAAAAGCCCCCAGCAGCATGTAGAAGCTGGGCAGATTACTGTCCCAGCTCACAGCCCTACTCACCTTGAAGTGATGCTCCACGTTGCTGTCCGTGTACTTTGGGGTATGCAGGAAGATAAGCAGGTTCTGGCGCAGATAGTAGGCCACCGCGTGCAGCCAAGGCAGGGCAGAGGGTGGCAGCGCGAACTGCAGGACCTCTGTGGGTGGTGTCCCAGGGGGCTGGATAAACTGCAGAGAGAAGGCTTTAAAACTCAGCTGAGACTGTGAGGATACCCTGGGGCTCTGATACCGACCCAAGTTAGGCCAGCTGGCTATGTGAAGGGAGAGTGTGGTGGGCAGAGCTCAGGTTCATAGGCAGCACCCTGAGATGTATGTGGTCAGGTGTTCCGGGGTATTGACTGGGAGGCCCCATCACGCTGCAGACCCCAGCAAAGGGGATCTTCCCACCTACCCTGGCACCCACACAGTGTACACCTCGGTGAACACCAGCCTGAGCAAGCACTGGAGCAGGGAACAGAACGCAGCCAAGTAACTGCCCTGCCCTTCCCTGCCCTGGGGCAAGAGAGGCTGAGACAGGTCAAAAAGTAGGAAAAAGTATTATGGCCTCTGGGATGAGGAGTGAAGACAGCCAGTGAGGTACCTCCACATCTGCTGGGGTCAGCTTGCAGTTCCGCACCAGCATCACAGTGATGATATCCAGGGTGGCCTCATCCAGGCGTCTGCGCAGCACTTTCACCAGTTCATCTGTGATCTCAGGCCCTGACAAGCAAGCAGAGGCACAAGCAGCTTTTTCACCCCATCCAGTAAGAACGACCACAGCCACCCCTCCCTGCCTGTTCAGGATGTGCCACCCTCACAGTCACTTTCCACAGGGAACCTGTCTCTCCCTGCCATCAAGTTCTTCAGGCACCTTTTTCTACATGTTCACGATCACAAAGGACTGCTGGTGCAGCAGGCAAAGACAAATGCACTCCTGCATAGGGAAGGCTGGCATAAGCCACCCAGTCTGCAGGAGGTTTCGCTGTGGGCTACAGATCCTTTCCTCACATTCCCATCCTGACAGAACGGAGAGCAGCTCTGGTCTACGAAAAAGCAGCTTGCTCAGGAGGGAGATACCTTCTCTGCTCTTCAAGAAAAGAGGGCAGGGACTGGAGCTCTATTCCTTTGCTTTGCATCAGCACAGTCTGTCTACTGGCCAGGTGCTGTAACACTCACCTGCTGGAGCAACACCATGGACCATCAGCTGGATGTGCCTGTCTACCTGTCCCACAGGGCGGGCAGAGTCCACACTACGGCATGAGATTGTGTCCAGAGAGGAACGAGAGCCCTGGAGAAATGGAAAAAAAAAAATAAAGCCACATAGAAGCAGTTTCCATGTGAATTCTAGATCCATCGTTATCTCAGGCTGTCAGTAAGGTCAGGAAGAACCCACCCACTCCCCACACCTACAATGTAAGTTTTATCCTCCATAAAATCCAGATTGCTGGAACTACTGAGTTCCCTACACTCCTGTGACCAAGAGTACCAACATCCACACGTGGAGAGCAGCAGACTCACCGTTAAATCTTCAGCGTAAATGGGCTCCTGGCTGCGTGTCAGTGCCAGTGAGCGAGATGCTGGACTAAGGACGCTCTCTGCTTCCCACACCTTCCCACTGTAGGTGGTTTCAGTCAGTCTGCATACAGGAGAAAGACGTGTCAGTCTCCACAAGGATGACAGCGTCATACCTCCACAGAAGATCCATGTCTTCCTTGCTTTCTCCTGTGCGCTTTCTGGGGATTAGTCCTTACAAGATGGAGTTTGTGGAAAAATTGCTCCCTGGCGACCTCAAAGTAAATCATCCTTTTCCCTCCCATGTGAAGACTTAGTGCAGTGAGAGCAGGAGGGACCTGGCTTGATGTGACTCTGACTCATCAAAAATCAGGTATTTGCTGCTTGGGTCACAGAAGGGTCCCTGAGGCTGGGCAGACACTTTCTGCCCCAAGGACCTCTCAGTCTGGTGTAATGTATGTAGCAGGGCAGGGTCAGGCCAACAAGTCAGGCTGCCTTCTTACCGGAGGTAGAAAACAGATTTAGTAGCACGTTCCTGGTAGACAAACATATTCTTCCTGTTCACCACAGAGAAGGCATTGAGCACTGAGCGAAGCGCCTGGATAGCTGTGGACAATGGGGAATGTTAGCTCCTCTGGTGTGCCAATCCAGCCAGAAGCCAGACTCTTGACACGCAAAATGAGGGGGAATCTGGGCTGTACACACCTCGTGAGACTCCCATGTTGGGGCCCATCTTGAGGCGTGAATGCACATGGATGAGTGTGCTCCACACAACGTCACAAGCGAAGTGCCCTGGCATGAACTGCATGGTGGCAGCCAGGTAGTCCCGGGGCTGGTAGCTCTCCTCTACGGAGTAATCTACAAAAAACATAGGACATAGCTGGGAAGTCACCATCTTTTTAGTCATCCATGGGCAGGCAGTAGCACGGCCGCTGAGGCATGGTCAAAGGCATATTCATACCGTCTGTGGGCATGACACGCTGTCTGTAGGAAGTATAGGGTGTTTCACTCTTCCAGATGTCCTCCTCACTTTCTGCCACCAGTAATGAGTTGCATATATGGCTGTCATGCAGGTCTTGCAGCAACAAGCGCTGGAAAGGATGAGAAAAGATTGGTTCTGTTGCTTGCATGGCCCACAGGACACAGCATAGAGAAGAGCTTTAAGCCTGGACTGAGTCTGTGTTCCTTTGACCCCCAAGCTGAGACTCCACCGGCTGAACTGGCTCCCCAGGCCCTCCTCTGAGCTGGGCCCAGACCAGAAAAACTCCAGAGGTCCCTTCTCATCCAAGCCATCCCATAACTTGCAGCTCTGATTCTGTCCTCTGCAGATTTGTTACCTGATTGACAACCCTGCAGATTTCACTGATCTTCTTCACCACCACCTGGTTGAGACTCTGGCACTCCCCTGGCTGCTCCTCTTCTGTCTCTGCTGATGCTGCCTTCTCCGCACTCAGGCTGCTTTACAGGGAAGGGGAGAGAGGGGTCAGCAGAGCACCTGATCAGTGCCTGTCCTTATGTGCTGGGAGCAGGAACACAGTGGAACACCAGTCTGGTCCTGCAGCTCCCCACCCACATGGGGCAGGAAGGAGATCCTGTCCAGAGATGAGGGAATTGCAATAAGGTTCTGGTACAGAGAAGCCATGGGACCCTCCTTACCGTGTGTGGTAATAGACCTCCACTCGGTCCTGCTGGATTTTTATGATGAGCCAGAAATCTGGCATGAGGGGGCACCTGGGTTCCTGGTCGCTCATTAGCGCCTCCTCATACTCCGAGTCACTGCTTCCCCCATCGTAACCTGCAACGTATCCTCGCTTCAGTCCCAGGCTGCCGGGCAAGCCAGCCTCTTCCCCCGGCACAGCAGGCTCTAGGAGATCAGAGCCATTCACAAGCCCTGTCCCTCAGGGGTCACCCCGGCCCAGGCACACAGTCCCCCATGTCCCCACACTATCATGTCACTGCCAGTGTGTCCCTGCAGGCTGTCGGTGCCCCCTGCCCGGCAGACTCACCCAGGTGGTCAGAGTCCATGCTGCCCTGGCTCGACACAAGGCTCTGCACGCGGCTGGGACGCTGCTTGCTGGAACCTGCAAAGAGAAGAGAGGTTTGATCGTGACAGCACCTGCTAAGCCCCTTCACATGACTCATCTACTGGAGCAACATTACACCACAGGAAAAGCAGGAAACACTGCCCACGGGGAGGCAGTGCTGGGGTTTTTGCAACCATTACTGGAGTCACCAAGAACTTCATGTCGTTAGGGACATCAGCGTGGCAGCACAGCCTATTACCCCGGGTACTGTTAAGTAGTGAATTGCCAGCACTCTGGCAAGGAAGAAACCAATAGTTTACAGTCAAAACAGAACCTTTCCCTTAAAAGCTGCTGAGGTTGAGGTACCTCCTGCCCACATTCACAGCTCCTACCTTCCCTGCCCTGTGTTACGGAGTCAGCCAGACTTGCTGCAGATGGTGTCACCAATGGTGATTTCTCACTGTTGCCCTTTTCAGAGGATGAGGATGGCAGTGACTGTATGGTTGTCTCTAGAGCTGCCTCCTCCAGGGAGTCATGGCCAGGTGCTCTGCTTTGCTCAAGGCTCAGCGCTTCTCCTGGGACCTGCACACAAACCAAGGTTGCAAAAATGACCAGAAAAAAACAGGTACCAATTCAATCATATTCCTGCACCTTCTACCTTCTGGTGTGGAACATCAGAGCATTCCACACTTTCCCATCAACAGACCACCTCAGCGTCTCTCACCTCATCCTGTGCGTGACTGCCTCCACGTATGGGGTTTCCTGTGTCTGGCACAATGCGTGTCTCACTCTCCGGCCACTCCCAGAGACCCTGGGCTTCTTCTGGGAGGACACAGCTTGCATGGCGTAGCTCGGAGCATTCTGCCTCTGCTTCACTGCTCCCCTCCTGGCCTGCCTGGCCCAGGCCTGTCCTAGTGCCCCCTCCAGCAGGCTGCTGTAAGCAGGGCGTCCCCGAAGGGTTTGAAGCTGCCCGCCTGGAATGCAGGCGGCTGATGGAGATGTAGTGGTAGTCACTGCCTTCTGCATTGAGCATGTAGCCTGGCAGAACCATTCTTCTGAACTCCTGCAACACAGGGAAGGATAAGCACCCAGCACTCTGCTAGCTAAGTGTACAATGCTGCCTCAGGGCTTTCTCTTTACCTCCTTGAACTTCTCCAGAGAGTGTTCAGGTCCAAAGACAAACTGGAGCAGCACCACCTCACTGTGGCAGCTGGGCCGCCCCTTTGAGTTATAGATGTGAGTGGCCACCCGGTGCAGGATGGAGGTACTGATGACCTGTGAGTGGCGCAGCGCAGACACAATCTCATCATCCAGGAGCCAGCGAATCTGAGCAGAGCAAGGACATAGTGCAAGACTTAAGTGACCAGCATTTGCACGGCTGCTCCAATTCTGATCCAAGTCCCAACGGGATGAGGGCAGTCCATCTCACCACCGACATCCCCTTATCTTCTGAATGTACCTAAGAAAAAGTTTTTTGGAAGAGGTCTGTCCGTCTTACCCGAGTGCAGTAAGAATTTTGTCAGGGTAATCCCACTCTTTTGGGGAGCACAAGGCCAATGGCCTGTGTGATACCAGCAAGGCCTGAAAGGTACATCAGCTGCAGCTTGGAGCAGGCAAGGAGGTGTGGAACAGCAATTGTGTGCTGCGGCCACGTTGCTCCATCTGGAAACAAGAAGTGGACAATGCTGGCTTACCTCATTCATAGTGGCTTCAATGGCCTGCCTGTGCACTCCAGGGAGGTTGGAAAGTGCAGGGTGCCTGGGATAAAGGAGAAGAATCAACCAGTCATTCTTGTTCATACAGCCACCACAGTGCAGCTCCTAGGCAGCAAAAGAAGCCCATGAGGAACCTACTACTTCTGCAGTGCCATACCTCTCATCTCCTGTGGATGGGAGCCGTTCCAAGTTGTGCATGATATCCTCATCTGAGCGGAAAGAGGATGGCTGCCCTGGAGAACGTGTGAAGGACACGCTGCTCTCCGAGGTGCATCTGCCACAGGAGAGAGAGCAGACTGAGCATCAGTTTTTGAGCCAGAGAGAATAAACGGACAAGAGGCTCCAGAGTGGAAAAAGGGATCACTAAAGAAGGTGAGCCCATCTTGGAAAAACCTTAGTTTTCTTAGGGCTGTGGGAAGCTCTGTGAGAAGGAGAATCCCGAGTCTCAGCACACAGAGAGGACCTGAAACTGGCTGTCTGGGAAGGGCAGGCAGTGTGGGTGAGTGACTGGGCCTCTTTCCACCTACCTGTTGTGGAGAATGTCTGCATTCACAACTTCTATCTCCAGGGGCAATGTCAGGACGAAGATGTCTAGAGTCACACAGAGGTCTCCCAGGTCAATGGTGCTCAAGCCCTGGCAGCTTTCCAGGCAGCCCAGAACTTCCCCTGAGGAGACATCACAGACACAGGGAATCAAGCAACAAACAGCTCTGCTTACACACATACGCATCCTGGTGGCAAGTACAGAGATTGCAAGAGGTGGCTGGACCAAGAAGGCCACCATCCTCCATGATCCTTTCATCTCTCCATGACCAATCCCACAGCGAGTGGGAGACCTGATGAAAAACCCCTTGTCTGATGCTGGGAGACTCTAGGGACTCTGCACAGGGGGGGCTGGTCCAGAGAGATTGCTGTTTAGGATACAGCATGTTTGTTCCAGGGGCTGCTCACCCAGCAGGGACCTGACAGAAGCCCTACTGCCCTTTAACCTCACAGCAAGGCTTGCCCTTACCTAGGCAAGTTGGCAGGGACTGCACGGGCATGGAGCTGTGCTGGCTACGCAGCTTCACTGAGCAGGTGAGGTGTACAAAGAGTGGGGGCATCTCCTGCTCCAGGAACTCCTGTTCATTGAGCGAGTCCCCTCCGAGCACACTGAAAGAGTCATCATCCTGGTTCACGGTGTTGGAGTCCGAGAGGGAATCTGTATCTGGGAACTCATGCTCCAGCTTCTCACGGTACTCCACCTCCAACTCTGGGTCGCTCTCTGTAGCAATGCAGCACCCAGACACAGCTCCTGTTGACAGAGGTTCCCTGTCAGCAAACCAGGCCCACGTCCCCAGAGACAACCACCAGCCAACAGTCAAGCTCTGAAAGGCATCACCACAGTGGAGACTACAGACACTTTCTTCTCCAGGACAGAGTAAGCAAATATTACCTTCTTCAGCTGCCAGTTCTGCCTCTGATCCCTCCATGTCCTCGCTGCCTTTCCTGTCTGCCTGATCCCGAGATGCCTCTTCCTGAGATGGAGAGAGGAAGGGCAGATACTAGACCCATGCCAGGCAGTGAAGCAGGCTGTTGATATGCCCCACAGAGGCTCAGTCTACCCATGGGTCTGCCAGCCCCAAATCCAGATCTGACACCAAGCAAAGCTGCTTCCCTCCACAAGAGCTAGGTGCCTGCCAGGGCAGCACCATGCCTACCTCTTTCTTGGCGGATGGTGGGCAATAGAAGAAATAGTGAGGATTTGATGGCACCGGCTTGAAATGTAAACTTCCAATTTCCAGGAATTTTTCCTAAAAGAGAAATCCCAAATGTGAAGTGGACATTCTACTCTACTCTCCTGCAGCAGCCAAGCTGAGCCCCCATGTTCCTCACCTGTATAATTTTATGCAAGTCAGGATGTGCCTGGCAGGGCTGTCCAATTTCCAGCAGCGAGAGGGGAAACTCTGAACAGCAGCTGGTGCCCATACTGCTCTTTGGCTCCTCTGCAGGGCTGGCAATGTTGCGGGAGTCCTGCTCGCTGTAGTCCTCCATTTCCGCACTGACAGGATTGTGGACAGGTCAGACAGGCAAATCGAGAAACAGGAATAGTTGTATGTATTATCTACCCTACAAGCATCACACCTCACAGCTCCCCACACCTCATCTGTGTAAACATGATGTGACTTACACAGCCCCCACCCCGACAGCCCCAGAAACCCTCCTGCCATCCACTAACCCAGATAAGCACTCGCGCTCTCTGAAGCCAGGCCAGAGGCAGTTTAACCACGCTGATCCCGTGGCCAGGTACTCTACACCATGCTACACACCCTCCTTGGGAAATAGTGACACGTGGCTGAGTACAGGGACAAGTCTGGAGCAATCTGAACTACCAACACCTAGTCCAGGGTACCTCACAGCAAATACCACCACGCCAGCACCCCTAGTGTCTTGGCAGCACAGAGCAGAGCGCAAAGCTCAGGCCCATGCTCACTCAGCAGCTCCATGACAGAATCAGTCCCTAAAACTCAGAAAACACAATCTAGGGAGGGGGATGTCATTTGGTCAAAATACTCCCAAGGTATTCAAATTAGTTATACAGATAGCAGATCTGGGTGCAACGTGTCACAAGCCGTACATCCTTCAGTAATGTCTATACAATCTGCACTGGAATAGGTGATTCGTAATATCTTATAAACAGAAAAAGTTCCCACAGCTTTTCTCTGGGAAAGTAGCACTTGAAGAAGTCATCTAACTTTCCAAACACCGAGTGTTCTTCAAAACCACAGCCTCATCTCAATGACTTACAGTATAAGAAGAAATAGGATTGGGGATTCCCAACAAATCACAGAATCATCAGGGTTGTAAGGGACCTCTGAAGATCATCTAGTCCAACCCCCCTGCCAGAGTAGGGTGACCTAGAGCAGGTTGCACAGGGTGGCGTCCAGGTGAGTTTTGAACGTCTCCAGAGTTGGAGGCTCTGCCACGTCTCTGGGCAGCCTGTGCCAGTGCTCTGCCACCCTCAAAATAAAGAAGTTCCTCCTCACGTTCAGATGAAACTTCCTATGTTTAAGTTTGTATCCGTTAACTTTTGTCCTATCACTGGACACCACTGAAAAAAGACTGGTCCCATCCTCCTGGCACCTTCCCTTTAAGTACTTAAAAGCATTGATGAGTTACCCCCTCAGTCTTCTCTTCTCCAGACTAAAGAGACCCAAGTCCATCAGCTTTTCCTCATAAGAGAGACGTTCCAACCTTTAATCATCTTTGTAGCCCTTTGCTGTCCCCACTCCAGCAGTTCCCTTCTTGAGCCAGAGAGCCCAGAACTGGACACAGTACTCCAGATGCAGCCTCCCCAGGGCAGAGTAGAAGGGGAGGATGACCTCCCTCAACCTCCTCGCCACACTCTTCTTGATGCACCCCAGGATGCCATTGGCCTTCTTGACCACAAGGGCACATTTCCGGCTCATGGTCATCCTGTTGTCCACCAGGACTCTCAGGTCCCTTTCCATGTTAGTGAATTCACATAAAGGGACTGAAGAAAGTCAAGTGCGAACAGAGGACAAAGGCCCTAAAGTGGGTGTGTTTCTTCAACAAATACTAAGGCACAGCAGAATACTTTTTCCTCTCCTTAAGTTTCCAGAGGCAATACAAACCTCAGAAATACCCTAAGGAATAGCAGAACAGAAGTTTAGCATTGAGAATATTCCAATTCCACCTTGGTATATCTCTTGTGACTTTCTAGAGTTTTAATTAAAAAAAAAAAAAGACATTTTATTCATTAGAAAAAGATAACAAATCTGTCATTTTCACCAGAGTCAAGAGCAAACTCAAATGAGTCATGCAGCAGGAGATGCGTAATTTCTCCAGAAACAAGTCTGAGAATTACTTGCAGACAAACTGCATCCAGCTCAGGCCAGATGGGACAGTAATGAACTAAGACTACAAGAGAAAGTGAAAGGATGGATGTCACCAGGGATTATAAAAAAGAAAAGGTCCTGGTGAACACCATACCAAGTGGGTATCCCACTGGAAATACCTGTCCTTACATGTGAATCTTAGAGCCTGCCCTACAACATTCCTTCTAGCAGGCAGCAGAAGATGCTTGAAGAAAGACATGTCCCTGTCCAATGCTAAAAACAGAAGCATGATCGAGGTGGGCACCTACCTTGATTCAGAGACCAAGACACCCCGTTCCCTAGAATTCTGCTCCTCTTCTTGCTCTATGCTGCCCACTTGGAAGCTGGCTGTCTTGGAGTGTGTACAGAAATGTTGGTGGCTCTCTCGGAATGAGCGGACATGGCTGCACACTGTCAGCAGGAAGTTGGTGATATCGATCTCTTGGAGCAGCTCCTCACAGTAGTCCATGGCTGTAAGTAGGTCCTGGGAGCTGATGCTCTGTGACTGTTGAAGGCTCTTGAACAGCCCTACAGACCAAACACAGTGCCTGAGCACCCCACCGCACGGATGCAAGGCCATGGGACTTGGGCAATAGCCACATACAGATTGTCACCAAGTCCCAACACAGAGTTACAGTCAGCACAAGTGCTGTGAGACAAGACTCAGCCAGGATGCCCAAATGTGTTATGTTAGCCTAGGCTTGTGTCATGCCAGAATGGCCTAGGGATCTGCCACCCTCAAGGCAAGAGGAAAAAGGCAAAGAAGGGACCTCCCCCCACAGCACTGTACAGGTCCAGGAACAGCCCATGCAAGCCCCATAGGGAATGTGCCAAAGCATCTTTAAATCCCTCCTGGTGGGAGACCAGTCCCACAGCTCCTCCCTTTGCTCACTGTAAGGTCACAAGAAAAACGAGACATTGCTTTCTTAAAAGAAGATCCAGGGTCCAGCCCCATCCCCCAACCCTGCCTCAGCTCCCCTCGCGCTGCTCCTCACCTTTCACATAGCACTGGTGGGAATGCTCCTGCAGCAGCGTGCAGTAACTCACCAACTCCTTATGCTTGTGGTCTAGCCAAGCCGCAGTGGGAGGACGTTCCACAGACTGGGACCTGGAAAAGAGAAGCCACTGCCTTCAGCACCCGTGAAGCACATTTTAAGACTATAAACGGCTCTGGCTCCAGTAAAACAGGGCCCTAGGGCATGCACAGGCCATGGCTGCTATAAGGCAGAGAGGCCAAGCCAAGAGAATAAGGCTACAGCGAGCATCTTGTCAAGGAAGCTCCTCTATCTCCTGTCTAGGAATCAGCTATGGTTGGTATTACCTGAAAAAGATGTCCCGGGGAGGACGGTGTGCCCGTGGACTGACAAGCTGCTCTCGTAACAGCTCCAAAGAGCAGCTGTAGATGTAAATGGGGCAGCGAAATCGGCGGCACTCGCCTAGTTCAGATTGCGAGTTCTGGCGACAGAAGGAGATATGTACATCTCTCCGCGAGGGGCCACCCTGTTCTCCAGGGTCACGGCTCACTTCTGCAAAAGAAACGATCCTGAGATAAAGGCCTTCAATGGGCTCCTTGTTCCTGGTCTGAGAGGTCACAGCCCTCACAGCAGCAACCACAGGAAGGTATCAGTTTTACAAGCTTCTCACCACTCAAACCTCAGGGGCCATTCTCCTCAACCAGTACCCAACCACTCAGCCCAATGATTTGGCCACACTGATCCCCTTCTTGGGCAGCCATGACTGTTCATCACCACCACCTTTTGCAGCAGCACAACCCTCAATCCTCATGGCAGGCCTGGCTGACTGCAGCAGGGGCTGTGCAGTCAAATCCCATACACCTCAAGACCTGTGCCCTTCTCCCTAAGACAACGCGCTGCTGGTAGTGCCAGTCTGGATCCTGACACAACAGTCACTGACCTTCCAGTGCAGCCCAGTAGTGCCATTCCTAGTAGCTTCTATCTGCTTGCAACCTCCTTGCCCACAGGGAGCCATCCTTGGGCCATGGGCACTCAGCTCACATTACACTCCCTCACCCCCCCCCCCAAATATCATGAAAGCTGTGCCCCTCGTCACAACCCTGACTCTGCTGACTGCCAGGCAAGAGCTGACAGACCACAGCAACCTGCTGTTCCTCCCACCTCAATGTGCCCAACAGCGTGCTTGGGAATAGCAAGGATACCAATACTAATACTTTAGCTAGGTGCTGTCCTGAGGGCAGTACCATGGGCTGGTGTTATGCTGAGGGTAGGTAAAGGCACTGCAGCATCCCCTTCTTCAGCCTCAGCCCTGACTCGCTCTGCACAGACAGGTCCCAGGGTATCCTCTCCAGATTGACTCTCATCTTTCGGAGGTCTGTCCAGCCCACAAGCCATCAGCTTCTGTACATCTGGAAGAAAACAAAATAAAATCACCCTCTCTCCAGTGAGAACAGTTTAACCCCTCCATCTACATTCCCAAGAGGGCAGATGTCCCTCCTGTCTCTTTGTGTGTGGGAACCGCCCCACAGAGTACTCACAGCTGAGCCTAGTGGCCTTTACCAGCAGCTCAGTGGAAGACAGACCTGTGCCAAAGCCCAAAAGCTGGGACTCTCCCAGACCATCCCATTAGCAGTCTCCTTACTCCATTCATTAACAATGCTACTGGGAAAACGGTCCAATGGTTGTGGCAAGCAAATCACTTGAAGCCATATCCCCTGCTTGAAAACATGTGGGCAGCGCCAAGGAGAGCAGAGCAAGACATTCAGCACTTTGCACTACTCTGTTCCTGGCCATATGGTGCAAAAAGACTGGGTCTAGACTCCACTGTTTAATCTTCTCTCCACCCTACCAGAGCTGATTTTGCCGTTTTCCTCAGGAGGCACTTGGGACTGTTACCTCCTCTCACTCCCAACAGGTGGTCTCACCTGAGAAGGTGGCTGGCAGGAAGGTCAGGAACACATGCTGCGGGTTGACCAGTTTGGCATAACATCGCCACTGGGGGGAAAAGGGCCCTGTTGCGTCACTCAAGGTCACATCATCCTCAGGCAGCTCTGTGTTGCCGAGGCTCTGACGAAAGAGCAGAAGCTGGATAAGCTCACAGCACAAGCCTACCTTGAGGCAGGCAGCAACCACACAGAGCAAGTTCTTCCACGACTGAAATCACCCTGGCCAACCCCTGCACCACTGTCAGAGCAGCCTGGTTCCAGGTAACACAGCATATAGTCAGGAGATGCTTAGCCAGCTTTGCTGGGGCCAGTTCTGACCTCCAGGCAGTGACTCGCCATGGTTTCTGAGCAATCTGCGGCACAGCATCCGTGCTGCTGTAACAGGCTAGGCCCATGGTGAATGCAACTATCCACACACCTAACAGATTCCTGCTCGACTTCAGCCACAGGCTACAGCTTAAACTGCTGCCAAGTGTGGGGAAAACACCAGCCTTTCAATCTGTTCTCACCCCTTCTACTAACTCTCCTGCTCTTCAACAGCTGCTGCCTTGCCTTCAGAGGGGGCTCAGGAGAAGGACACCAGCATAGTAGTACCTGCAGAGTACTCGTGGAGCCAGTCATATCTCTAGTGCCATTGCTGCCAACAAGATGATAGGATGCAGAAGCATCCTGCTGCTCCAGGGTCCCAGAGGCTTTCAGGGTTTCTTCTGAAACAGAGCACAGAGAAGCCAACTTGAGAAAACCAGGCTCCTGAAACACCCCACCTCCTGGTGTCACTGCTGCCACGCTCCAGGCCCTGACCTCTGATCACAGGGAGTGTGAAGGGGGGTTGATGGCCATCACGATCCCGTTGCAGAACCTGCTCCATGAAAGCCACATGATCAGCATCAGCCATGGGGATCTCCCGGTCACTGAGGTCATGCTGCAGGCAGCCATGGAAGAGGTTTAGTAGCATTTCATTGGGCACAAACGAAGAGTCCTTGGTCACCTCCTCATTCTCTGCTCCAAAACAGAACCATGGCAGCTTCAGAGACAGCATCTCCACAACCACCATGTGCCCAGGCCCCCAAGAAGACAGCCCTTTGCAAAGTCAAGAGTCTCCCCCAGCACCTCTGCGAGGCTGACTTGGAGGGTGTTGAGGAAGCCCTGGAGTTCCAGCATTATTAACTACCCTGCACTGACTCATGCTTGTATTCTAACTGTTCTGGAGATGTTTGGGGCCAAAGACAAGAAACCACTACCACAGACCAACAGTCTAGGTTTAACGTTTTCAAAAGCGACTCTTCCAAAACTGTCATCCCAAGAAAACCAGCAATATACCTGGACAGCTCCTGGGGTGCAGAGATGGGAAGAACAGCACTGAGCTACTGAAAGAGGCATGGCAGCTCTCATGTGCCTACTGCCCAGCGAGACAAGCACATGGAGCAGGGTGCCCATGGACATGGAGGGAGGACAAGAGAAGGCAGGTGGTGAAGAGGCACCTACCTTTTGTCAGCATTAGGAAGAACATTTCAACCTGCTGGCATCTGGGCAACAGCTTCATGAGGTTGAACTGGAACGGGATCTCATGCACTCGAAAACCAGCCCCCATGTCTGGATCTGCAACAAGAATTAGGAATGTAACGTGCCTGTGGACACCACGTAGCCCAGCCTCCCAGGCCACCTCCGCATGCACGGTGCCAGCCCTATACAGAGTACAGGTAATACAAGTGAAGGTGCACAGCAACACTGTCCCAACTCCCTCTGCTTAGGAGGGCAGAGGGATACAAAGAATGAACGTGGGGAAAGGGCAAAGCCTGCCAGAAGTTGTGAGCTACCTACAGAGAGGTACTTTATTGCGAGAGTCCCCTGGGCTTATTGCCACCTTCATACAAGGAGGGATGGGGACCCACCACGAGGCCTTACCAGCTTGACCCACCAGCTCGGGCTCAGAGCTGCCAGGGGACAAAAACTGAACATCAATGTCACAGGTAACACTGCTGGAGAGCAATGACCATGCTGGGAGCCAGAGACAGCCTGAATTACCAGCACAGTCAGGGACAAGGACGCCCCTTCCCTGCAGACGTTTCCTGCCCTCTTCCTCAGGAAGGAGTCTCTGCCCTCCAGGCCCTGAGCTTTCCTGGCCCGCTTCCCCTCCCATAGGGCCAGTGATATGATCCAAAAGGGTTCCCTCAGGTTCTGCCCTCAGCCTTTGGGATGATCCTGGCTCCCTCAAACCCACCCAATATCTGCTGTTAGTCACTTCAAGGCAAGCAAACAAAAGATCTAGGATGGGGTGAACTAGTGAAAAGAAAGTAAAAATAATGAGGTTCTGGGAACAGATTGCCTGACAAGGGTGGACCTCCCACATACTCCTGGAGTTCTCAATGAACTCTGTTAATCATGTCAGATGAGATACACAAACCTATCTTGAAGGAAAAGGACAGTCCCAATCTCCTAAGGTCCCCTTCCCTATCTTTGTGGGCTAATGGAGCATTCACAGAGGGCTTAGAGATGAACAGGACCACCAGAAAGCAACCGTCCCACAAACCACTCAGGAAACTGTGCCTTGCAACTGAGAACAGAGGAGCTCTTCCTTCACATCATTTACAACTTCCGTACAACCATCTGCCCAGACATACCCTGCTTATCACTGTACAGGTGAGCTTATCTTCCATCTGCTCCAGAAGTCAGCCCCTCTTGCAGAATTACAGAATGGCTGGGGTTGGAAAGGACCTCTGCAGGTCATCTGGTCCAACACCCCTGCTCAGGCAGGGTCACCTAGTCACCTCTCCAGCCTGGGCAGAAAGCCTCAATGCTTTTTTGGCCTTCCCAGGACAAAGCCATTTCTCTGGCAGCTCAGCACAAATGTAACAAAGTGACCCACAATCATCAAAGTCTAGAAAGTCATTGTCAAAACACCCATTCTACCTTCCAGAAATCTTTAGTGAGCCCTGAGACATTCAGGGCTCAGCTGCCTCTTGCTCCATCAAACCTGCTAGATCATATAGGCTGGACTCACCTTCAGTAGCTTTGGTGTCTGGAGGAGGGCAGACCCACTCCTTGTTCTGGCACAACTGGCTGATGTACTCGAAGGTCAGCATGGTGGCAATGCACGCAAGGTCCCGGGGATAGAGCTGCAATAAGCAGTCAAGGCTCAGCTGTATGCAGCAGAATTATTATCCCCAAACACAGGGGAGAGCAGTCTAAAAGCAAAGAGAGGAAACACCCATAATCCCATCCCCTGACTTGACCTATTCTCACTCATTGGTCGCTCCTCCTCCCCCAGCCCTTTAGCCTCTTTTTTGCCTTGTTCAGGGGCTGCATTGGCAGAACTGCCTGCAACACCTGCTCTGGTTCAGCTTGCTTCCTTCCAATGGAATGGCTCTTCCCACTCATCCCACAACAGCATTGCACCCACTGCCTTGCAATCCAGAACCCTTTTCTGTCTGGTAGCCCAGTTCCTCTTTTAGAAATCTCAGGCTTTTTTGTTAACAGCATTCCCATCTTTTCTGACCCTCAATAGTTCATTTGCAGCATTGCAGTGCATTTGCAATAAAACCTTCTCCCTCCAAAAAAGAGTCCATGCCCTAAGCCCTACAGGAACTCACTGCTTTAGGTATTTTCTGGTAGGGCAAGCCATGGAGGTGCTTCCAATTCTCAGCAGTACTGTGGACGTGGCCGCTCTGGGGCTCTACCCAGCACTCAGTGACCAGGTTCAGTTCTGTGTCCACCTCAATGGCCTCTACCTCTGTATCGTTATCATCATCTGTGGAAAAGCTGGAGAAAAGACATAAGGCAAGTCCCGTGAGATGGCCCAGAGCCAGTAGCCCACTGCACCTCCTCTCAGAGCTGTGAGAGCAGCCACACAAACCCTAGGTTTGCAGGTAAAGCCCCAGCTAGCTGGTGATAAATCCATAGCAGCTAGCTGTCTGTACTAGATGATGGACTCCCCCCTCCTTCCCACACTCCCTGCAAAGGGCAAGTCTGGAGCCACGACTCCGCTGCCAGCCCTCCCTAGGAGCAGGGCAACAGCCTCACCTGTCCTTGGTGGAGGTGGAGTGGGGTGGGAAGAGGATGTATTGGACAACACAGGTGTGCTTCTCCCTGTCGCTGCTGCTCTCACTTGAGCCGTCAATCTGGAGGGGAGACACTGCGTGAGCCTGGCCAGCAGGAACAGCCCACACCTACCCAGTGCCACCCCTATGCAACACAGCCCCACGACCCAGCTCCACTAGTAGCAGTGGAGAGAGGGAGCCTGTCCCAGCCCCAATAATTCCTTCAGCACACCATGTCCCTGCCAGCAAAGCAGCTCTCTAAGTGCAGATGAAGACAGGAAAATGCCCAACTCACAAGCTGCTTTACTTCAGGGGAGGAGGCAGACCTCCCTGTACGTATCAAGGGTGTGTGCTATACACAGATGGGAAATCGCATCACAGGAAGGTGAACAAACCTCAGAAGAAGTAATGAAGGACTGTGGCCACACTGCAGCACCCAGGCTCACCTGTATGGGCAGCTCCAGGACCATGTTGATAATTCCATCCCCGCTGGATGCAAAGTGGAAACCCTCTGACAGGCGAACCCTGGCAACAGAGAGGCAGTCAGACATGGAGGACTTCTCCACCCATACTGACAGCCTTAAATACGAGAATGGCTGTACCCTTCACCCTATAACACCTTCCTTCCTGAGACAGGGAGCTACACACAAAGAATGGGGAGATGTGATGCTTTGCACAGAACAGCCCGTGTGAAGATCAGCATACTCCAAGCACAGTAACACTTCTTGTCCTTTTGTACGATTTCCAGGACCGTCCTTATCCTCAACTGCAGCTGCAGAACTGAGTAAAGCACTAACCTAAGTTGCTCTAGAAGCTGTGAACAAGACCAAAACCCTTTACACGGTAGCTTCAACTATTACCTATAATAAGGCCTCAGATCCACCCCGCTTTCTCTGCATCCCCAGGACTAGCTGGAGAAAGCATCCCTGTTCAGGTGTGCAACTTACTCTGTGAGTGTGGAAAGGAGCTGGGCTACAGCAGTGATGGGCACAGCTGGTGCCAGGCCCGACTGGACACTCCAGATCCAACGCTGGTGATAGAAGTAGCGGGACAGCGAGGCCAGGGTGGAAGAGGCAGTACGATTGGCCACCATAGTCAGTGGGCCAGACACCGGGGGATGCTCCAGGTTGAGAATGAAGGGGGCTCGATAGTCAGAAGGCAGCTTCTCATATCTAGGAGAGGACAGAAGTGTGGCTTGCTGAGGTGGAAAGAATGCTATGCTCAGGGCCAGAGCCGCCGGGATTCACAGCCCACTTGCAGGGCACAGGACAGAGACCCCCAGCAGCAGAACATGGCGAGCTAGCCCAGCACAGGATCCTGCTCAGACAGCAGTAACTGAATTTACTTCTCCATCATATTAGTTAGGAGTATCAAATCTGCCTGTCCAGAGGCCCCTGCTGCAAGTCACAGCCCTCCCAGACTACAGCTGCTGTTCCAGCCACACAACCCAAAACCACCCCAACAAGCACCAGCTTCACAGCACTCTCATCCTGCGACTGGCAGCACCATCCACAGACTCCCCTCCCTCCCACTTCCCAGGGCAGGGTGCTGTGCTGACAGCCTGGATCTCCATCACTACCTGATAAGTAGCTTCTCCAATGGTTTGTGCAGCACAACAAGGCAGGGTCTGTCTGAGAGGGCTGACTGGGCCCCAGCCACAGGCGGAGACTTGGAGGGTGAACTACTGCCAAACATTTTCCTCTTTGCTTTTGGAGTTGCTTCCTTGCTCTGGACCCTGTGGGGAAAGCGCAGCTGCAAGATTCGGTCCCGTAACTCCTCCACTATCTGTCATGGCAAAAGCAAAAGGTAAACGTGACCACACTTGCTGGAGACATAAGTTACTCAAAATACGCTTCCAGAAAAAGAGCCTGGAACACTTCTTAAATATACAGATGAGCAGGAGTTAAAGGTCATTTTACTTCTGAGGCACTAGCAAGACCAAGATCAAGACAACACAAGGCTGTGGGATGCACATTTTAACAATTACAAATATTTTGAAAAGCAAAAGAAAGGTCCAAAAAACCCCAAAGATGAACTCAAGGCTGAAGAAATAGCCTTCCATAACTCTGATGAGAAACAAATTAATTGCATGCCAGCTCTTCCAGAGAAGTAGTCTGAGTACCCACCCTCATTCCTCCCCTCCTCCTCTCCTCAACAGCCTACAATAAATGTAAACTAGTACATATAAGACAGAGCCAGACTGTTCCCACATCTGATGTGTTCCCCCACTATCACGGCCATGTGTCAAAACTTTATGGTAAAAGGTTAGAAGAGATTAGGTTATTTTTTAGGTTAATATTTTCCAAGACACTTTCAAAATGACTTCCCAATTACTCTTTTTAGCTTTTAGCCACTCTGGATGTGGTTCTACCCACATCAGCATCTGATCCCCACAATGCCACAGTGTTTTCTTCGAAATTTCCATGGTTAGGTTTCTTTCCATAATCTTTGTTCAACTCCTTTTGATTTCAATTACTATCATAGGCAAACAGAAGAAGAACAGCTCTCTATCTCCCTCCTCAACACTAATTATTTCAGTAACTTTCCCCAGCGTTATTATGTCTTTTTCAAGGAAAGGAGTGTCCCCAAACCCAAACGTTAAGCACAGTTCTTTTCTGCACTACCATGCCACTTGTCCACTTCACAGTTTTATACTGATAATATAGAATCACTGATGGTGTTTAAGCTCCCAAATTCAAGGTGTGCTGCTTTGCACTTGTCAATACTGGCTTCCAGCCACCACCATGCTGCTTAGGTGACTACAAAGCACATAGGCTGACAGGGGAGAGAAAACCAAATAGCTTTGTGCCACTTGTAGACTCTCCCAGCTCACTACCTGCAGATGAGTTCCCTCCCCTTTGACTAGTAAAAAGACTGGGAAAACCACAAACAGCTTCTGCGTTAATGAGAACACAGCACTCTCTCAGGTTCCTTGCCTTGTTCCCTAAGACAGTTTCTGTTTTATGACACCCAGTTCCTACCCTAGTTCTACAGTTGTGCCCTATATGGAGTCTCACCAAAAGCCTTCTGGAAGTCAGACCGTCGCAGGTGCTTTCTTTCATTTGAACACTGGAAATTTCAGAGTGGTTTAGGTTGGAAGGGACCTTAAAGATCATCTACTTCCAACCCCCTGCCATGGGCAACGACACCTCCTACTACACCAGATTGCTCAAAGCCTCACCCAACCTGGCCTTGAACACTTCCAGGGATGGGGCCTCCACAACTTCCCTGGGCAACCTGTTCCAGTACCTCAGTACCCTCATAGTGAAAAATTTCTTCTTGATTTCTTATNAAAAAAAAAAAAAAAATCACTCCCCTTAAACAAGGCAGGCTAAGTTCTACTGTTGTCCTCCACATGGGTAGCTAATCAGCCCTATTGCAGGAGAAAAAAAAAAAAAAAAAAAAAAAAAAAAAAAGGGGGGGGANAAAAAAAAAAAAAAAAAAAAGAAAAAGGTTGTGCATGATACAATTTATGATCTACCTACAGCTCTTGCTACAATGATCTGGAGCTTGCCCAGAGCTGCAGGGTATGGTGCCTGTCTCACACCTTCTTCATGAGAGAGGTTATAACTTTCACCTGCCAGAGGCAACTCTTTCATAAAACCTGTCACTTGGCACTACCAGTCCATGTATTGGCCCAGCAACCAGTGCCGAAAGCCTGGATCCCCTGAAGACATGAAAGGGCAGATCCTCCAGAGTGCCAGAGCATTTAGTGTTATCTGGGTTCATTATCTCAGAAAGAGATGGTCCTTCCCATATTTGTCAGCTTCTCCTCAGACTAATCTAAGACTAAAGCTAAGCGAGACAAACAAAATATTTCTTTCATGAAGACAAAAGATCAAGGTTTAATGATAAACCTCTTGTTTATAACAAAAGGTTCACACAGCTTAATAGCAGGACATATTTCTCATACTTACTGTTTTACCTAGGAACACTTAGACTTGTCTCAGTGGCTTAGAGCTGGACAAACAGTCCACACAGTAACCTCACCTTCTGCACCTGATGAGGGCAGCCCGTTTTTTTTAACACAAAGAGGTTATTAAAAGTCTGTCTATCAGACTTGCGCCTCTTTAAAACATTTTCTGGGTATTACATTTTCTCCTGTACTGCTCATGCAGGGTATTGTTCACATTTTGTTCCTCCTTGCCCAAACGATACAACATACATACGCAATTCACCACCTACTGAAGTAGACAGCCTAGTGAAAATGTAGTACATCCATCACAGAGGTCTTTACAGGTGAGTCAGACAAGTATCTGCTGCTCCTGACAGACAGTATTGATTGTCCTTTGGTCACAAGGATAGACTAGATAACCTTTGAATCATTTCAAGCCCCACAGTTGAATTAAGCAGTGGGAAAAACATTCATGTGACCAGCTATTCTATTCATCTTTGAGTTTAGATCTTTCACAGAACACAGAAAGCTTTGTCCAAACTGTCCCTTTCTATTATAGTAAATTCACACCCATCTAACCCTTAACATAGTAGTTACTTATTAAAGGATACCTGCCCACAGTATCACCTGTGGTCTAACCACTACTTCCACATCCAGAAATTCTTGCTCTGCTCCTACCCCAGGAAGCAGCCAGTCAGCTCTCACCTTATTCCTGGCCTGTGCAGGTGTGCCAATGGGGAACCCCAGCCGGAGAACCATGCAGGGAGCTTTGGAGATGATCCGCACCACATAAAACGAGGAAGGTGTGGGATCCTCAGAGCTAGGGAGAAGGGATTAAGACAGGGCTGAAATAGCACAGATCTTGCTGCTGTGTTGTGTCAGACCAAGTGGAGACCTGCTCTGCAGAGCTCAACAGCCCACACAACTTGGCAGCAACACAGGTCAGTTCTAGCGCGCAGAACCCCCCCAGCTGGCTTCCCTCTCCCTCTGGGCTGTGCCTGGAATGCAGCGGCAGCAGTTCAGAATACGCAGGGTTTCATATCCGCTTGCCTTGCTCCCTTATCCTCTCCTCTAGACATCTGCTTCTGGCCCATCACACTGTACTGGTCTAACTGGATTTCTGGTCTGGCCATATACCTGTCCCCACATGGGGCTGCTTCAGAGGAACTCACCCGTGTATCAGCTTGACGTAGGAGTAGCCCTCCACCAGCACGAAGCTGCTCCAGTCCCGCAGCAAAGAGGTGAGCGCCGAGTGAGAGATGCGGCACTGGATGGTGCTGTAGCGGCCATTGTTGCCTGGCGTGTGCAGGTGCTTGGGCACAGGCCTGCAGGGTGTGGCAGAAAGTCATTTTAGAACCACAGTTTCTCTTCTTCCCCCAAATCGCAGAGAGACTTTGCTACATCCATTCCAGCTCATCCTCCGGCTGGTACATCAGCCTTATTCCTCTACAGCAGCCCATACCCAAGCACCTCCCCTACCCATGCCTGTCAGTACCTGCCACACTCCCTGAGCACACCGGGATTCTGCTCTCCAGCTTGCAGAGAGCACACCCTTGCATCGTCTCTGGCTCCTTCCATGCACCACATGGCTATTATTCACTTAACTCTGCAAATAGCACCAGCCTCAGGAAAGCAATGCTTTTGGGGAAGAGGTTTTCCAGTAGCAAACAAAAACCATGTGGAATAGCTCCAACTGGATGGTCCACACCCCCTGCGATTAGGAAATCCAAACCCAAGACGGACTTGAGAAACAATTTATGCTGCTGAGAACAGCCCCTCTCTTGACTCCCAACCTACAGTCTCTCCCACATAAACGAGCCTTCACCATCCACCAGGTCCCACTAGGGAGGCCCTTCCCTAGCTGCAAGTCATCGACTGGACTGAATCAGACACCCTGCTGTCCCAGCTGTCCCACACTGTGCACGCGAGCTCAGCCCTGCCGGTTACATACGTGTCATGCTCCAGGAGGAGGACTATACGATGCATGTGCAGCCACCTCTGCCAGAAGTTGGCATCCATGGAAAGGATAGGCTTCCAGTAGGAGGCAAATTGGGAATGGCTTGAGTCAGACCCACTGTGCTGCAGGGACAGCACCTGAGAAAATGACAGGGCGATATTCAGCAAGAAACTGTCTGGTTCCACCCAGAGAGAATTTCTCTAGCGACAGAGCTGTGCAGGCCTAGAAGGCTAATCCCATCCCTGGCTTTTGGCGACTGCCTCTTAGCGGAATAACCAAGTGCTTTCACATTGAAACAGGCAGTACAATGTAAGCAAAAATAAATTAGGTTCCCGAAATGTCAAGTTAATTAGGAATGTAACTACTTAGCATCAAGTAAATCAACCGTGGAAGAGATGGCATATGTAATGGTGTGCTTTCTGATTGACAGGGGGATATATGGCTTGTGTCAGCAGAGCAATTAAACACTGAGATAACTCATCTGAGAGTACTCATGCAAATAGGGTACCAGCAATGGGTAGCGTTGGGCAACTCTGACATGTTTGTATGGTAACATTGTGATTCCACCAACTGCAGCAACTCTGCTGACACAGAAATAAAGTGGTGGTTAGCCGTAAGATGGGATGCTCCAGATACACTGTGGGACAGATAACCGTACATAGTGAAAATTTACAAGGCAAACCTAAAGAAGTACAGGGCTTAAGCAATAAAATTAAAGGGATAATTCTCTTAAATTAAAGCTCTCCTGGCTTTTATATCTGCTAGTCGTCATCTCCCAATGCCAAGGATACTGCTAGTAGGCAGCAGATAGTATGCCAGCACTTCTGCTCAGTGAGCTTCAATGAGTTTGAATTTTGCTGTGGAAACTATTAGCTCATATTTTGCTTAGTTTCTGCTGTGAAGATGACAAGTATCTCTCTTGCACCTTCCACCTGAGTGCTCAGAGCAATGAGCCTATTAAACAACAACTATTCAGCACATCCTATATCTTCACCCGACAGTGCTGAGCTACACTACCAGGACTGCCAGACTGCCAGCAGCAACTCCACAGATAGGAGATATCCACTAAAAAAGCATGGCAAAAATAAGCATGTCAGCCCCCCCATCGGTCTCACGCATCACATCCCTACAGGAGAATGCTTCACAGCACACTTAGGAGACTTGCTGTGGGGCTTAGAGGTGCAGCTGCAGTAATAAAGACATAGGGTGATGTCTCGGAGGGGAAGAACTATGGGATGGGATGTTCACAGGCACTGCGTTGCACCTGAACTCTGTTACTGAGCAGGACAAGGAGCAAAAGATGAAGGCTGAGAGTTACAGAAGATCTGGACTGCCCGTCGGGACTCGGCATCCCCTGGTGCAAGACAGAATAGGCAGCAGGGACAACTTATCCCACATTAAATGGGAGAGACAGGGAACATACCGGAGTGGTGGACCCTGGAGGGATGTAGAAGAGGGGCACCCCATTCTTGGTGCTCTCAGGAATGGTGAAGTGTTCTGGAACTGTGTCAAAAGACTGTAGATGAACCAACATCTGATCTGTCTGGTTGATGCTGAAAGAGAAGAGGCAGTTAGCCACAAAAGCCCACACTCTCCCCCTTGCTGCCCCAGTCAGCCCAGTGCCTGCACACACAGCACTCCCCCTATGTTTTGGGAGCCCACCTACACCAACATAGCTTTCTAGGGCAACGCTGGGATTCCATGCCTGATTGCAAAGAGGATGTTAAGGGAGTTCAGGTGTAACAGCCCCGTATACAAGGAGGATGATAAGAGTTGGGAATGAAGTGCTAGAAAAGGAATCTG
Organism: Chionis minor; assembly: GCA_013398295.1. Classification (NCBI taxonomy): domain Eukaryota; kingdom Metazoa; phylum Chordata; class Aves; order Charadriiformes; family Chionidae; genus Chionis; species Chionis minor. The sequence continues at coordinate 1,045,500 of VZSF01010037.1, read as the reverse complement.
CCGAATCGCAGGGAGTAACAGTCACCCTGGCCAGGAAATGGTTATAATCCACAGGCACTTCAGACCTAGAGACATGAGGCGTTGCTCCTTGTGCGACCACGCAGCACAGCTCCATGGGAAGGCAGTCAGAGTTACGGTTTGCATCACAGGATCAGGACTCGGGGGCAGCAATACGTTCACCATGAAGCAATCTTACAGACTAGGTCACAGGCCAGCTCAAGCCTTTTCCTTAGCTAGACAGCAAGCTTGTTGTGGTCATGCCTCTTCCTCAGAGCATATTCCTTTGGGATCTCGGTTTGGGATGGCCACCTACATAACCCATGCCCCAGCATGCCAAGGAAGCAACTTCTTGGTTACATCAGACATTGGCAACTGCTGGGGATGGTCCGGCTCACCTCTGCAAGGTGTTCCAGAAGCGCCGGATGACCGTAGTGCGGTACAGACTGGTGATAGGCTTCCTCATGGTGCAACTGATGTCATGCAAGATGTCATAGCTTCCCTCCATCGTCACCTCCACCCACGTGCTGCGCTTTGATGGGTCCAGGGGCCAGGGTGTCACAGCTAAGTACTCTATCCTCATGTTATGCTTCCAAAGCAGCACTAGTTTCACCTCCAGCTGAGACCCACCTGCATGGGAGCAGAGGAGTAAGTTCAAGTGCTTGTTTGGTACACATCTGAGTTTTATCTCTGACCAGGGACTTCCGAGTACTGTGAGGTTGCTTGATTGCTACAAGGAGGACAAAGTAACCTGTTTGCTCTAGCTGAAGTCATTCTCTCTCCTCCCCAACAGAGGGAGGCTCTGTTTACACGGTAAACACGTAAATTTGGTGAACAGTTCTTTAAATGTACATGTAATATCTACACTACAGAAGGCAACTGAAACTCGGAGGAGGTGCTGACACTTGCAATGGGCTCTCTTCTTCAGAGCCTCACATTTGTTTCCAAAAAAACTGTTGCTTTGCACAGATTAGCAGGGCCCTTAAGCTATAAAGTTTTATCATCTGCACTCTGCAGAGTCAATCTATTCCATTGCAGAAACACAGACATTTGGACACGATGGTCCCAGATCATAAACAACCTGGAAAGAGAGGTTGAATTAAACTCCATGTTTTTCCCACACAGCCAATATTTCATGCAATCTAGAACTTCAGGCATCAAAAGCTTCTCACCATGTTTACCCTCCTCTCCCAAAGTTAGGAAGTTAAGAATGAATATTCACCCATTCTTCAAACTGTACATTTTTCACCCTTTTCTTTAAGCAGCCCATTGCATCCCTAGCAAGATCAACACAAACACCTGACAACAAACCTTACTGAGCCAGAATAGTAGAAAACTGTCACAGTCCTGCTGACTGTGCATGTGTATTTGTACCAAAACAACGCCGGGAAACACATGACTTTCTATAACAGTGCCACGCTGCTGTTTCAACTGCTCAGTCATCTATTCTGATGTCCAGCCTGCTCTATAGTTTGCCAACTTGCAGCATTTGTGAGATAAGTGACTGGATGCATTGGAAACCATCCAAACAGGTCATCAGCCTGGATCCTATGTTTCCTGCGGAGTTGCATTTGCTGCTGTCACAGGCACAACATGCCATCTGCTTCACAGGCCTGATTATACTCCATTTGAAAGCCACCTTCCTGTTTGCTCCCATGGTCCCTGCTGGGAGGGTCCCTCAGAGCACTCTCACCCCAACAATGTTTAGAAGAAACCTTCCAGAGTACATGTCAAATTCCTGCTCAGTTGTTCTTTTGATTAAATTAGTTTTATTTTGAGAAGCTTCACTTCCATAACATTGACAAGGAGTGTGCGCTAGGGGGAGAAATCCTTACCCAGTTTCAGCGGTTTCAGTGCAGGTTAAACTACGCCTTGGTCATCAGCCTATGACAGACTATGCATTCCCCTTAACAGTCCTTTCTGTATCTCAAGAATTCATCTTTCCTGAACAAAGATGATCAAATGTGTATTTCACCTGTATTTCATCTGAGGGATGACTGGGATTTTATTTATGGTCACTAATATTTTCCACAATGGCTGCTTTGTGTTACTATAAATGTATTTGCCAGGGTTGTAACATCTGTTGTTTCCATATGAAGATTGCCTAGTTTATCAGAGAGGCTAACCAAGAATTTACAAATTTTTCTCTTTCCATTTCATACTGTCACCTCACTCTTATTGCTTTAGTGCTCATCCACTGCTTTCTGCACAGTATTTTCATTTTCATTACAAAGCCTTTCTAATTCATTCATCAACAGCAAACATGATAAGTAAATTCCTGCATTTTTTTCCTAGATCATTAGCGAAAATATTTCCTACTTCCACCTGTGTTTCCATTAGTCATTCTGGCTTCACTCCTACGATCCAACATAAACAAAACTAAAAAGACAGGCAAAATATTTGCTTAGTTTGAAGTCATACTTAGATGAATCTTTAGCTTGTTCTTACTGCAAAGCAATCTATTTCTGGTTCTTGATTTTATAACTATTAAAAGCTTTTGCTGCTTTGATTTCTTTCAGGAAGTCCAGCTCTAGTTTTCAGAAAACCCATTTTGTCTTCCCATTTCCTGACACTGAAAACAGCCATTCTCACTGGCTAGTTCGTGCCCAGCCACTTTTGGTGCTGGACTGATTCACAGAGGAAGATGAGGTCTTGAAAGATGTCCTCCAGGCTCTCCTCAACACAAAGCAACACAAAATGGTCAGTGAGAATTTTTTTTTGTTACAGAGGGCACTCCTCTGACGTTGTCCCAGAAAGAAACAGGAGAGGAGCTGAGCTCCATCACACCACATGGCCCCATGGCTTCTCAGACACAGTGTCTCTCCCTTCCCTACCTTCCAATCCTCCCCCTTTCGCAAGCACTTCTGCATTCCTAACTAACCATAGTAGCCTTCTAAGTGCCTAAATATCTGAAATCAAATAGTGAGGGTAACCAGAGCACTTATAAATATCACAAACAACCCCTCCAGGCAACGCTGAGCACAAAGCTAGCTATTTATTCTATTTTGCCTTTGGCAAACTGAAGCAGAAAAGCGACAGTGTCAAAGTCCACAACTGCACTCTTTCCTCTTGCTTCACAGCCAGCTGGCTCCTTAACAGCCTTTAGTTTGCAAGTTTTGGCAAAAGCTTTTGGCAATCCAGGTTAATTAACTGTTCTTTGTCACACACTTCTCTACGGAATGGCCCAGAGAGCCCTGATTAGTCAAATATGCTTTTCCTTAGCATAGGCAGTGAGGAATGTCTGAATGTCTCGATCTTTTATAAATCCTATTTTAAGATGTTAGTTCAAATTTTCTTCTGATCACAGACAGCAACTCCCAAGAGCATTTAACCTTTCCAACATAGAAGTAACATGATCTGCTACTATGCTGAAAGCTGGCACAGAAACACACTCTGTATTTTTGATGGGTCAGACATTTAATTTTTAAATTCTGTCTAAAATAACTTCATCAAAAAGTATTTTTGGCTCAAGGAGCCCCTGAGCTGAAAAGAGCTAGAGTGCTCAAAGGGAAGGAAAAGGAAAAGAGAAAGGAGATGTTGTGTGCGTTTACCCTACTCTTACTCCTCCCTGTGCACCTGCCCATAGCTATTCACCACAGAAGGTAACTGATCCACTGCAGCTACTCTTCCGCTCTCTGCTCTTGTGAAAATGGAAGACCAACCCATTTGGCATTCCAAGGGCTAAAAGGTGGCAGGAAGATACCTAGAGGAAAGTGCAGGGAGCATGGTGAACATGTGGTGATATTTCTGATAACATTCTTCCAGAGTACAGAATCTGCCGCTTTATGATATCCTGAGCCAGAGGTTTTATCTACACCTTCATGCAAAAAGGTACAACATGAATTTGTCTGATTACTTTTTGAATAATTCACACTGCTCACTCTTCCAGCATTTCTAAATAGGACTTCAGAGTCTCCAAGAGCACTTCCCCATTGCTGCCAGATTCCAGAAAGGCTTTTTCTCCAGCGCTGTCCAAGCTGTAAGTCAGTTGGTGCACAGAAGGATACAGTGAGCACAGCTTGGACAGGAACTGACTTGCTGGACTGTTTCATATACATTCCTAGACAAGGAAAGTCCAATGGACCTAATCTGCTGGGACTTAAGGGAAGTCTCTCCTGCCACACCTACAGGAGATCAGTGAAAGTAATCTGCAGACATTACTAGAAGAGCTATCTCAACAGGAAAGCTTAGCAGATTCGTACTTTTAATAGAAAACTCCTGAAACAAGAAATTAGGGATATTCCTGGAAGACCAACTTTCAAAATTATCCCACCTAATATGATTGTTAGCAACCTTTCCAAAAAAAGCTGGTTTAAATCCACTCAGTTTACAAGAAGCATCAAGCCAAAAGAACTATGATTCCCAGTCATCACACAGGAATAGTGAGCTGAAGTGAGTGAGGTGAACTTAAAGAGTACTATTATGTGAAAACTAGCACATTTAGGGACTACTAAACAAACAAACAAACAAAAAATGATTAAAAAACCCTAAGGATTCATCAGCTGGAAGCAAAGATGCATGAAAGACACACGGATTTCTGTGCTAACAATGCAATGCAATCATGGAGAAAGCTCATGTGATTCCTGGTCCATCAGATATGCTATTTTACTTTAGAAGCAGAGAAGTATTAGCATTATTGAGCAAGGCACCAATAAAACCACATTTACAACACTGTTATAACTGTTTCAATAAATACAAGACTAAACTGTGAGAAGTGAACAACTGAGGGGAAAAAACCCACATGCTATTAAGATAAATAAACAGAACAGAAAGCCTGCCCTTACAAAAGGAGGTTGAAACACTGGCTTGCATAACCTGCCAAAAGGAAGGTTACAAGGAGAAAGGCATTGTTCTTCAATATGCTTGTGCAATGCCAGGGAAGAAGGATAAACTTAATTAAGGATAATAAAGTCACACAGGTCTAATTTGGTCTGCATGAGTTTAAAAAGGAAGCTAGAAAAAGAGTAATGAAACTCTGGGACAATCTTCCAAGCAGAGCAGTGGTATAAGATATTTACACGGTTTTAAGGCAGATCACTGTAAATTCATAGAAAACATCATATGGAAAGTTTGGAATGATTTTGGAGTTATATCACAGACACTGATCTTCTGATATCAAAAAAAATTATCTGTGTACTAACATCCCAAAAAGAATAGTGAAGACACCAGATCACCATGTGTTGTACATGTTTACATTGTGTTTTAAGAACACCATCCTCCAGGCTTTCTGCTGGTCATTTCTGCAAGGGTCAAGAACAATTTCTTCTCTTGCTTGTAATTCATAACTTGCACTTGGATTTTCTCACCCCTTCTCCAGTCAAAACACTTGCTACTAGTCACAGCTGGAGATGAAAAGTTAGGCAGGGTTTACTGGCACTCCCTGGGATACTCGTACCCCTCAAGGTCCCTAGTCAGTGGCTAGTTCTCATGCTCCAAGTGCCATAATCTCTATTGAGTCAGATGAGAGAACAAGATCACTGGATGGTTTTATGTTCTTCTAGTATTAGTCCTCGTCCTCACTGATTTAGTATTGTCACCCAACAATATCGTTTCCCCCTATTTCTTCCTTTGGAAGACTGTAGTTTGGAGATATTGAATCTGTTGTACCAAACGGCACAACTTTGTGTTAGTATTTTGGAAGGCATCTAAGCAAAGGACTAGAAAGGGATGGAAAAAGGAGAACTATACAGGAAATTCCAGAAAACTGCAAAACCCCACGTTCTGTCACTAGCTTCCCTGCAACTGCGAGAACTCATTTCCAAGACATAGAGGGTTGCAGTCTGTCCCTCCCCAGGCACTTCCAGCCACAGAGGATGAGCCTGGCAAGTACAAAACTGCACAACAGTGGACAGTCCTGCATCAGGCAATTGTTTACAAAAACAAACTCAAGAGTTTGGAGAAAATGTCTCCTTCCTCCACAATACCAGCCACGCTGCTGAGATAGCAGACCCTGCGCTTTTCCTCTAAAGAGTTGAGAACAGAGCCCTATCTGAGCTTCCAGCCCGCAACGCAGCGCAGTCACCTTTCGTGATGTTGACCTCACGGATGCTGTAGCCCTCACGCAGCCGGACTGAGACAATGCTCACAAGGTCAGCATGCACCTCCTTCTCAGTGTGCTTCTTCCTTCTCATTGCCAGAGCAGGGTTGCTGCTTGCAGACACCAGGTGCTCGTTGAACAGTCTGTGCTGGGACACTGCAAACAGCAGAGATGGGGTTTGTGAGGGAGAAACTCCTCTGCTCCTTATCCTACAGCAACAACCAACCCAAATTGCTTTACAAAAGCCGTCAGGAACAGTCACTGGCCTGAAGAACAGCGAATCCTTCAGGCACCACTTACACCCACTCCTCATTCTGCAATGCAGCAGCGTGGCCAAGAGGCCTGGGAGAGGGACAGGGTGGGGTGCCAGGCCCTTCTTCCTCTGGGACAGCCTTTGTGACAAGGCACGTGTTGGAGTTACACATTTAGCCTAGACAGGCAGAAACTGCACAACTGCTGCAAGAGTCACACAGCAAGCTTTTCCCTGGAAAACCTTGAATTCCCATGTGCTTTTCTAAAAGGTATCAGGATGTGGAAGCTTTGAGTTTAAACCACTGACACCTGGATCATTTAAAGATTCAACATTTCCAAGTCTCAGGCCAGCTCTCTTCAAACTTGCCACTGTATGCGGCTTCTGCTGCCAAGTTACAGAAAGTGCAGATGGCACCAGCATACCGGCAGGGCATGAAAGGGTGTTTCCACATTTTACTGGTAACTAATCTCTCCTGGCATACTCTCAGTCACTAACATTCACAAAACAAGACCAATCAAAAGAGCCATTTGGGATGGTTCTCAGGAGTCTAGTTTTTCAGCCCAAACTGCCATGTGCAAGCCTGATTAGGACAAGCTCTCCAGAACGTCCACATCTGCGAGCTAGCCAGTGTGTAGGAAAGGTCAGGTGAGAGCTTCTCGCCCCCTCCAAGCAGGTCTAACTGCAGTTTGCTGAATGAAGTCCACAGAAAGGGGAATGGTGCAAAATGGGACATTAGTTTTCCACCCAGTTCCTGGAACCAGAAGGGGACTCGCAGATGAGGCTGCATGGTCTAACAGTGCCCAGAGTCTACAGGCAGCATGGAGGAATGTGTGGTCCAAAATATTGAGCACCTTCAAGGCCCTCTTTCTCACCCAGGCGCCAGCATGCAACACCACCTGTAAGAAAAGGCAACACTCTTGCCAAAGCACACACACTGCTGCCTTTTCCTTGCCTCCCTAATATTCAGAATGGCCCGGAGGAGACAAGGGAGAGTATCAGCATAACCAAGCCTAGGGCTGTCACCCCAAAGAGAGTTGCTCTAAGACATCCGTCTGCTGGAAGAAGGACATGCACACTCCTCACCACAGTAGTATTCGGGATTCAGGGACTCCCCAGTACGCAGAAAGGAGTACAGCAGAAATGCCTTGTGATACACATTCAGGTCCAGGCTCAGGGGATCCAGCTCAGGGCACGTGGAGAGGTAAGCACCAAAAGTGGCCATGGCAATGAATTTCATCAGTTCCACATTGGGAACGTGGCCAAAGCTGCAATCATATGAGTAGACACCGCCCACCTAGAGGATGGATAAAGAAGACACCTCAGAGTGCAGCATTGCTGAGGTCAAGGGAGAGAACCAGTAAAGGCCTCAGACAGGCAGGCGAGTCCCCTCTGGAGGTGAACGCTACTGATAGCAACTCACCTCCCTCCCTCTTGCAGACAGCTGCCTGCAGACTTGCTGCCGACAGCAGACGTACCTGTACAAAGGAGCAGGCCACAGTGCCACTGCGGAGCTGGTTGAGTAAAGTCTCGCACACAGCCACATCGGGGACACTAGTCACACCATCTGTAATTATTATTATACCTGTAAAGAAGGCAGTGTCTTAGTGCATTCTCCATCTCAATCAGATACCGCTCTCCAGCTATATCCACCAGGAATAAAATTTAGGCAGGGCAAAAGTAGAAAGGAAAATCCTGAGGTTGGTTTATAGCTTCCAAAATATTCTGGAGCCGGCAAACTTCCCAGCCAGGTACAGCAAAGCCCTCAGGCTGGGCACAGCTTTGCACACCCCGGGCTGTTCCGAGCAACCGGGAGGCTGTGCTTCCTCACAAACTCCCTAATGCTGACACATGGCACATGGTGCAGTGCTGTTTTCCTCCCCATTTCCACCACCACAACTTGCCTACAGAGCAAAAGCAGCTGTTGAAATTTCATCCTAACAGAAGGGTCCACGCACCAGTCTTTATAAGATTAATCTCAGCCTAAGGCAGGAGGAATACAACCCTTTGCAAAAAACTGGGCAAACCTTAACCCAGAGGATGAAGCCAACCTGCACTGGAGTTGGAGGGCAGCAGCTGCAGCGCTAGGATCCCCTGCCGGACCATGCTGACGAGGCCAACATCAGCAGTGACAACAGACACGCTGGGCTTCCTCCCAGATGGCTCCTGCACGTCACCAGGGCTCTCTTGGCTCAGGGGCGACAAATCCACCTGGAAATGTAAAAACAACCCACATGGCCCCATGGGGCAGACTTCAGCCTAGCTCTAGTTCTCACTCTCCCAAACCGCCTTCAATCCAGCAATCCCATGGTACCATAGTCCTGGAGCACCAGTCAGCAGACTCCACTGCTACCTTAGTTTCCAGGTGCTCTCAAAGTCCTTGTCACTTAGGCCCCTTAGAACAACTGGGCCAGCCTGCCTGGAGGTGGAAGAAGGGGACAACATGCTCAGAATTTTATTATAAGGGAATTTCACACAGAAGGGGAAAGATGAGACACTTTGGGGTCACTGCAGAGCCCCTCTCCAGAGCAAAGCGGTTCCCAATCCAAGAGACAGAGAATACCACTTTTTTCCTTATAATTTAGTAGAAGCTGCAGCTATTCAGCATCTACTCAAAGCCCAGGAATGCTGGAGAGGCAGAGACAGCTACGTCTCACTTATGCAGTCCATAAGCGCTGCAGCAGAGGGGGTAAGGAGCCTTGCAAGGACAAAGTCTAGTGACTATATATTTAATTCTGTTCAAACAGCACTCGTTACGCAGTGCTGATATAAGCAAATGCAAGTAGGCTTCTCCTACATCTTCTATGAAAAATATCCCCCAGGCGAAGCCTGAAATTTGTATAATTACACTGGTGAGGAATGCATTCAGTCACTTCATCTCCAGAAGGCTCTGGCAGTTCAACCCTGTAATAAACTATTGCTTCATTTTCACTGCTAACACACACAGAGAACGGGCGAGACCCTTTCCTGCAAAGCTACTGATGATGGGAGCTGGCAAAAGAAAATTAGAATTAACTAAACTTTTGTTCTGCACAAATGGGAGCAGTCTGTGGCTGTGAGCAAAAAACCTGACTATCCATCACTTTAATTTGCCAGATGCCTTAAATTCAGACACTTGTTGACAATGATACAGCTAATGCAACTTCAAAAGTAAAAAAAGTTTCAGTCCCTGCCCTTCCCCTGGGGCCTCCCACCTCCACCCCACAGCCTGTGGCAGGACTCGCCAGTCCCTCTGGCCTGCAAGCGCGTCTCTCTGCCCCATTTGCATGGAAGAAGTTACAGGGTAGTTTACCATAAGAGAAATACTGCAGCAAGCAGGAATGCATACAAAGCACTGCAAAAACACCAGGTGGACACACTGGTAAAGGTATTTACTTCCTGCAATCTTCTTTCTGTGCCAGGACCAACAGTCTTAGCATTCAAAGACATAAATTTCAGCTCAAATATGAGATTTGAAGCACTTCAGATATGCAACTGCAATAGATCACCAGTAGCCTCTTGCTTATCTGATTTTGAGACTTTTTTTTCCCTTTTTGTCCAAAGTCTAATAATTAATGCTAAATAAGGACTAAATAATCTCAGCCAGGCCAGTAAATGCCTTTGACTGCAAAAAGGGTGCCCAAAGATACGACTGTGACTGCCACATGAACATGGCAGTATCACAATGTAACCTTTACATTCTTCATTTCCAGGATCAGGAGGGATGATCTTGATGAGAAATCTATAGTCATTCGGAATCCCTACAGAGTCTCACTTTTAACTTCATCCTAAGGTGTATTTTATAGTGCTATCATTAACGTGCTGATACCTACATCTGTGGCTACTAAACAGCACCTGCCACAGACTTCAAGAAGTATTAGACTCTGCACCGGCTGTTTATTCAGTTTCACGGTCAGTTTTCGTGGTAACAAGGAAATATTTTCATTCAAGAAATGTAACAAGGGCCAATGGCATATTCATAGCTATTGACAGATTAAAGATATGGGCATAATCACCTCTCCCACCATCTTCTTCAGGGAGAAAACACATCCTACAGTTTGCCCATGATGTACAAGAAGTCAGGCTGCTATAAAGTTATCTTGGGGAAGGTAACCATTCTCATCAGTCCTTCTAAACACTTACTGGTTTTGTGTTCCCCAGTGTTCATGTCTCATGACTGGATCCCACAAAGTTATCTTACAAACTCCTTAAGCTGTTCCTTCTCCAGACCTATGCCGCTGTTCTTCTTGCCACCCCACCCCAGAGGGGCCTCAGAGTGCAAAGCTCCAGGGAGCCAGGAGACTCCAACCACCTCTGCCCTCCTTACCTGTGGTTTGGGTTCATACTGTTGCTGGAGCATCTCTGCCACTTTGTTCTCAAAGGCACACAGCTGTGTGTAAACTTGGTGCAGAAAGGCTTCTTGCTTTGTCTCATCCAGCTGACAGCCCTGGAATAGTACCTGGCCCAAGGACATACATGTCAGTCAGCAAGTTAAGGTTTTATAGCACCAGCCCCCAACAGGAACACCGTTCTCCATGGTGAAGTTCAGACACATCCCTGATAAAGCAGAGATACAGCACAGGCCTCTTCTCAGTATTCCTCCTCAGGGTCAACTGCCTGTGAGCAGCACTGTCTCAGAGCAGCTGCAGTACACTCGTCAGCAGATGCTCACATCCCTCTTTGGGAAATCTCCTTCTTTGGCAAGAAATTTCTACTTCATTTGCCTTCTTCCAGGATAAGCAGTTGTCAGGAGAAAGCCATGTGGGACCCCTGTTAGGAGCCATTAACTCTGGTCTGATGTTTCTACAGAAGGCCTGTTTGTGCTAATCTAACTCACCTATAGGCTGATCCAATTATCTTCCAGTAAGTGGCTGGATAAATGAACAGCAAATCGAAATAAAGAAAAGAACAAATTAGACTGGACTTTACAAAAGAGGCTGAGTGATGTGACAGAAGGAGCCTGTGACCACAGAATCTCCCCAAGCTGATAGACGGGACACTTGTGTTTACAGACGCCACCATTGTACAGGCAATCTCTGTCCACAACCAGGAGGCAAAGAAGATACAATGTGTAGACAAATTGCTCAACAGGTGGGTGTGACGCTACATGTTATCCACATTCCCTTAACCTCAGATGGTTAAGACTTCATAGCGACATAGGAAAAGTAAACGATTACAATACAGACAGGCTTTCCTGGATGAGTGATACACATATATGCATTTTCCTCGACCAAAGATACATAATGCTTATCCAGTTGTACCCAGAGATTACAGTTCCTGGCCTCATACAATTAAAGCGTCTTCAGAGAGATCCAAAGAAGAAAAACACAGCAACTTCAGAGTGCCCCATTTATTGTAAATAGGGGAGATACTGAGGCAAAGCATGATGCTGTCTGTAGGACAGCAGGTCAAGATGACAAACAAAACATCATTGGCAAACGGAGAAATTCCTGCTACGCTTACTTTGGTAGGACCCAAGATCGGGCCAAAGCGAGGACCATGCTCTTCAAGCACTGTACAGACCATTAAAGGCTGCAGCATCAAAGAAGGCTCGGGCAGAGGCGGGTGGGGAAGAGACAGGTAGAGAACAAGCAGAGACTAACAGGCTCATCATGTCATTACCCGCTTTCCCTGGCAAAGGGATGAAATACATCACCAGAAATGTGAAAATACTGTGAAATGGAAGGGACTGATACAAGAAGGAAAAACTTCAAGAACCACACTGGCACCATAAACCAGACTTCAATTCATTAAACAGACCTGCCCTGGTTCAAGTAAAATCTCATTGATAATCTCAACATCAAAGCTGGCTGGTCTCTCCAGCAAGGAGAAATATATTCATACCAGTACAAAAAGAGAGCAAGGTTTGTAGGAAGAGGCAATTATCTTTGAATAAACCACTGCTACACAGCTGGAGCAGGCAGACAAGCTTTTGGGCACGCCAGCTCTTCTTGAATGCCTCAAGCCAATTATAATAGGCCAAAAGGAATTAGTCAACAGAAATTAAAAAAAAAAAACCCAACAGAACAAAAACAAGAAGCACACATTCAACATGAGGAAAATATTCCCTTTGGCGCAACTCTGAGACTGTGCCTGTGGACGGCATTCTCTGCTCAGTCCTGCCACCCCAGGAGAAACCTCTGCTTTTTGCCCAGGAAGGAGAAGTTGCTCAAACACACTTCCCCACTGCACACGGCTGCGCGTTTTAATGAGACAAGTCTGCAGCATGACAGGTAACAGAGCCCACCTACCACATGTCCCCACTTTCCTCTGTGTTCACTGGAAGCCCATACAGCAAGGTGCTCACGCGCTGAGCCGTGCCAAGGGACAGGCTGAACTTTACCTGATGGGACTGCAGGCCAATGATGGAAGAATACGCCTGGATGGTGACGAAGATCTCTGGTTGGTAGATAATGTCTGAACCAGGGATACGAAAGGGTCTTAACAAGCCCACCAAGCATCGGGAAAGGGCATGAAACACCTCATCAAAAATTATCTCCCCCGTTGAGTCATCCTACAGAAACAGAGAAAGGAACAACTTTTTCATCTTCTAGGACTTTTAGTCTTATTGCTGGTTGCCCCACGCTGCAGAGCCAACTGCAACCCAGTTGCAACCAAACAAGGGTGCAAACACCCTTCTGCAATGGCAACTGGATTAAAATGACAGCTCCCTGTAAATGAAGTCACACAGAGCATTCAGCAGAAAAACATGATTTAGCATTAAGCTGCCTAGCTAGGAGCACTGCATGCCTCCCTCCTGCAAAAAGCAAGACTTCTGTAAAAGTTGAGAGACATATAAGCCTTTGCAGCACGTAGAAACGAGTTCAACCTTTTACCACAGAACATCCCAAAGAGGCACTTTCTGCACTTACCACAATACCCGTGGAAGGGCTCAGATCAAGTTCAATCACAAATCGGTACTGGCGGGCCAGGAAGGTGACCCGCGTAGAGGGCACGAGGAGATAGGGCCTGGGCTGGACAGGCTCATCTGGCTGCCACCCGTTAGGCAGGATGCTGAGAACATCAAGTTCATTTTCTGACTTTACCTACAAGAACAAATAGAAGGTGAGAGAACATCAAGTCAAGCCAAAGGAAGAGTCAGAGAAAGGAACAGGGTCCAGCAGCTCATGAGTGGCACAGAGCCAGTGGCACTGCCACATCAGGCCACGGTGACACCACCCAGGCCCAGGGCACCAACTCACCAGCTCCGGCTCGGGCACAGCCCAGATGACCTGATGGAGTCGGCTGAGGACCCAGGCCAGGCGCACGTTGCGGGAGATGCGATAGTCTTTCTTCATCAGGAGGAAGACATGCCCTGCCTCCTCCACCTGTGGCGGCAGCGCAGAGGCCCAGGTCACCCCGGGGCTCCGGGGGCAACCTGGGAGGGCCAGCACCCCCCGGCCCGCACCCCCCGCCGCTCGACCCGGGGCTGCTTCAGCCCCGCAGCCCTCGCCTTCCCACACAGGCCCGGCCCGGCCTGGCCTGTCCCCCTGCTCCCCACCGTGGCCCTGTCCCCGCACGGCGGCGGCGGCGGCGCCCCCGGCTCCGGCTCCGGCTCCGGCTCCGGCTCCCCCCTCCCCAGCTCAGCCCTACCCCCGGTGCGGCCCCGGCTCCCCCGGCCCGGTCCCACCTCCGAGTCCGGCCTCTCGNGGCCCGGCCGGGCCGCCCGGGGCCTTGCCTGCGGCCTTGCCTGCGGGCGGACGGGAGGCCAGTGCGGCCTGCGGGGCCGCTCCGACACGGGGCTGGGCCCCGCGGAGCTCGGGGCGTCCGTGGCGGGAGGCACCAAAACTCGGGGCCTGGCTGAGGCGGTGGCCAGCGCTGCCGCCGCCTGTGGCCCGGCCCTGGCGGGGGCTGCGGCCGCCGAGCGGCGAGTTCCCCGCCGGCTGCGGCGGTGAGTCCTGCCCGTCCTCGGCCCGTCTGCTGCCCTGAGGTCGAACCCGCCCCGGGCTGAAGCAGCCTGGGTGGGAGACTGAGCTCGCCCCGTCGCAGCCGGCGCAACGTTTTCCTGTGCGACACCCTGCTCTGCTGCGCGGCTGTAGGGTGAGCGTGTGCCCGGGTCCCCGAGTGCATGTCTCCCTCTCGGCCCTTGCTGCAGCCCTCGGTCGGAGTCATCAGAGCAAACGTCCAGCTACCCAGCGGCCTGGCTTTGCCACCCGCCAAGAAGCTGATGCCTAAAAGAAGTTATGAGAGCAAAATTAGCTACCGGTTATTCTGTGTAAACTATTGCTCACACATCCCTTGTGTTTAATAGCCTTGAATGAATTTTCATTGATGGAAGAAGGATCTAGTTACTTTTTGAAGCGCTGTGAATTTTTAGCATCTGTAATGTCCAATGGAAAAGAGTCGCAGAGGCTAATGACAGGTTAACTGGCTCAAAAGATCCACCTCCTTTGGTTTGTTTGAAACCACTACCTGCTGGCTTCATGCAAGTCTCCCCGTTTTCCTACAGGAAAAAATGAAAATGGGTTGTCCTGCAATTCCTGGCTTATAGAGTTTGTTACATTGTCTGTCCTCATTTCAGCCACTCACACATACTGGTCTCTTTTAACTGCTGCATCTATTGAACGGAAGAATATTCTTGATCATCCTTGTTGCCTTTATTTCTACATATTCCTACTATATTCCATTTTAGTTGGAGGGACAAGAGTGACACATAGTATTTGAGACGCAAATGAGGCATGCATTTATACGATGACATAATGCTGCTTCTGTTTTCTGTTGCTTTCCTAATAAATCCTGTTATCGCTTTTACTTCCTTGACTGCTTCTTGAGCCTTGGGCAGATGTTTTCATGGGTTATCCTCAGATAATCCCAAGATCTTGTTTCTGAGTGATAACGTTATCAGCTCAGAGAATGTCATTGTGTATGGAAAGTCAGGATTGGGTTTTTTTTCCCCTCTTTGTTTTGCCACGTGCATTGCTTTACGTTTGCCTACTCTGAATTTCACCTTTACCTCTCAGTTGCTCCGTATCAGGAGGTTCTTCAGCAACCCTTCCCATAAGCGCTATCTTTACTACCTTGGGGCAATTTAGTATTGCAAACAAACTCCTTACAGCACCACTTGAATACAGCATATTCCTGCAAGAAGCACAGCATTCCTTGGAAACACCGGTCGGTCTTATTGCATGCATGCTTTGCAGTGCTTACATCTGCTTCCAGCTCTTAATAGCTACGGAGAGAACCTAGGAAAGAAGGAGGCTTGGAGTGCGCTGCTGCCGCAAGAGCAATGCGTGTGCAATAGGATTTCATTCATCCTTTTGAAGGCTTCTTGAATAAGCACAGGCAACGCGCCAGGTGAATTGTTGTCGGTGCATATGCCTGGCACCCCTGCAGTAAAACACTGGGTACCAGCCCAACTTGTAAAACAGGCATTAGTTAATCTTCTTGCACAAACACAGCGCGCACAAACAGTTGTAGACTCATTTCTTAATTGCACAGGAACTGATTAGTGCCATCACAAGATGGAGGAGAGTGGTTTTATCTGAAGGTGGAATACCCAACGATCTGCTCCATGAATCCACTCCATGGATTGGGGATCAAATTTTAACAAAGTTGACTCTGCCATTTCTTCTAAGGTGGTTAAGTGAAGCAAAGTCTGATCAGTGATTCCAGTGAAGCCTTTATGGTCTTGTCAGACTATAAATAAAATAGAATTATTTTGTGTTTTCTTGGACGTGGAAGATAGCTGATAATCTCTCCAGTGAAGCTCACACTGGTCCAGTGTATTTAAACAGAACAACAAACCCAATAGCAAGCATGCCAACAGCCTGAGTCACCCTATCTGCTTTCCCAATCGGCATTCCCTTTCTATTCTTTGATTGCTTTGTCCCACCCGCCTCATGGATTATTATTGTACCATTCTCAACTTACATGAGCAGTTCATTAGGGCTGGGACTTGTAATTATATTTTGCGCAATGCTGTAGTATGAATAAGTTAGAGTAGATAAGATTCTAGAGGGTTTTTGCAAGAGTCAAGGATATGCCTTGGTGTCTTTAGCAACAGAACCCCTCTCCTGACACTTTGTCTGTCACCATCCTCCCTCACCCAGGGACGTCAGTGGAAAAGGTTATTCAAACAACATAATCCAGAGCAAAAGGCAGGAGGTGATGTGTGCGTGTGTCATTATGTCTGGTCTCTCTCACAGCAGGGTCTCCCGCAGCCAGTAAGGCACAAATAGAATAGGAGCTGCCAGTTTCTTTAGCAGCTGGAAGTGGCACTTGGGCAGAAAGAAAGTAAAGAATGAGGTGAAGGGCAGAAACTGGAGAATTTAGGCCGTGGACCTGATACTTATTTTACAAAGGGCTGTTTTGGATGAAGACATCGCTGTGCCCACATCTGCTGTCAGAAAAGGTTCAGGCAATGCTAATCTACTTTGAGCTGGGTTAGCTTAAAAGGTGTCGTGAGCTAAATTTCCTGACTTTGCATGATGTGGTAAAAAGCAGTTGTAAGTGATAATGTCTTCACTCACCTAGATCTTAAAGAGGACAGCTAGCCAAGGGTTTGTCTCAGGCACAGATCTCTTGCCTAAGTGTTCCCATGCAAGGGGAAGGGGTCAGTGTGAAACCATAGGATTTTAATTTCCAGAGTCTCTGTTTTCTTCCCCTGTAAAGGAGGCTCTCTGCAGGAGGGATTGGACTATGGATGCATATTGGATCCACACCACCATGGGAAGGTGTTAAGCTCTGTCCTCATCCCTTGTCTGTCTGGCCTTGTTTTAGAGAGAGGAGAAGCAGCTGGAGCTGACCCTGGAGGCACTCATCAGTCAGGTGGCCGACCTGAAGAACTCCTTGGTCAGTTTTATCTACAAGCTGGAGAATGAGTATGACCGACTTGCATGGTAAGGTGTCTCACAGAGCTGGGAGCACTGGCTATCACTGCTGAAGCTGTTCCAGACTCAGCTCAAAGGACCACAAAGTATAATTAAAACCCATTAGCCTATTGTCAGTAGGTTTAAATTTGCTTTTCACATTTCTTCTGGAGGAACCACTACATGTCTTCCATCAGAAAACCAGTTTCGTGCTGTATAGTAATAGAGTCATGATAACACCTTTTAATCTAGACTCATTATGAGAACTAGTCTTGCATCTGGAAGCTTCTTGGACAAATCTTAGAGACCCACATACACTATGAAATGAGCAATAGTTCTTTCAGCATTTCTTGACCTTTCTGGGTTTTTCTGGCTCCGGTATAAACTGAGTTGTTGTGTTTTGCTAGTTGTGCATGTTTTACCCAGCAGTTTGAGAGACTTGCAAGGTGGCATTTTCTTCCTGATGGAACATAAGGATGTTATAGCTACAGCTTAATAAACTATACAGTATCTTAGACAGTGTCTGCCACTGCAGTAAAACTTCACAGGAAGTTAGTATTTATAGTTAATGTTGCAGAAGGCAGGAGAGGTGATGAATTCCCTAGAGAGAGAAAACTGAAGGGAACCTCCTTGACAAGATTATCAGTTATTTTGCTTCATTATTGCTTAGTCTGGATAGCCAAGCTGTAAATATTGGCTGCTTAGGTCTCATTTTTCAGACCTTGCTCCAGAATTGCACTGGGAGAGTTAGCGATAAGGAAAGCATCGCTTCTGTGTATGTTACTGAAATCCCAAACAACTGCCACTTCCAGTGGTACTGCTTGTAATGTCCCTGAGCTGTTTGCAGCATTTGAGCTATTTGCAGCAGGGGCTGAGATTTGTTCACACCTGCTTGTTCAGTGCTATGTGTTACTGCTTACTGTCAGGAGTAGACTGAGTTGAGGAGTAATTGTGTAAGTTCCTCACTTCTCAGCCATTTGAGTGAAGAAGAGATAAAAGACATCTGTGGCATCCCTTTCCATGTTCTGTCCTCTTTATTTGCTTTCCCAGGCCTTCAGTTCTGGACAGCTTTGCATTGCTCTCAGGGCAGCTGAACACATTGAATAAAGTGCTAAAGCATGAGAAGACACCACTATTACGAAACCAGGTTATCATACCCCTAGTGCTGTCTCCAGACCGCGATGAGGAGATCATGGTAAGGAACTTTCCTCTGAGTGTTGGCCCTGGAGTATCAGAAAGTGCTTGTGTGTCCGCTCCAGCTTGGCATTCCTAGTGCTTGGCATTCCCCAGCTCTGGGTGTAGGGAAAGAAAAGGTGATGAGTAGTTCTGCCTGGGAACTGCTTTGCTGGGGTACTTTCACTTACAAACACTTGCACTGGATACACTTTACAGGATGTGTTCCTGTTCATAAAAATGTTATTTTCATTATATTGGGACTGAAAGAGTAGTCTCTTGTTGGGACTGGGAGGTCTTCTTGCAAGCTCCCCATAGCTGTACTGTTTCTGTCAGACATCTGCACCTAGATTTGGACTGTTTATCATCGGACCACCATGAGGTGTGTTACGGAACCTCTGGCACGCACCGCCAACATTTATTCTCTGAGTGAGAAAACCTTTCTACTGATCATGGCCATGCTGGTGGGATTGCACTGCAGACCCCCGTGGGTTGCTCTGACTAAACACAATACAAATTCCCAGACAAACTGTTGAAACTTCCTAATGCTCCCAAATCAAGGTGTCCCCACAGCATGCTACTGGCCTTGTTCCAGCTCTGGTCTTGAGCTGTCGGAGTGCTGGGCTGGAGGAGGAGCAGGCTCTGAGTGTGGCTTGTCCAACTATTGCAGCGGCAGACGGAGGGGCGTGTGCCCGTGTTCAGCCATGAGGTAGTGCCTGACCATCTTCGAACCAAGCCTGACCCTGAGGTGGAGGAGCAGGAGAAGCAGCTGATCACAGATGCAGCTCGAATTAGCCCTGATGTGGCACAGGTAGGTGAAGAAGGGTTTGAGTCTTCTGCCTCTTAGTCTTAGGGCACAAGATGCCCTTTAACTCTGCTTCCTTCACCCTTCCATCTGACAGTTTTCTTTTTTGCTGTATTCTTTTCTGTCTGAGATTTCTCCATCTGACCCTAGCTGAGCTGTGGTTTCCTCCACAGTTTCACAAAACCAAGGGTATCCAGCCCACTGGCTCATCATAGGAGGTGCCATAAGACCAGTCAGAGAAAGGCAAAGGCTATGCCATCCCCATAGTGCCCTCCTGCGTGTATTAGCACTGGGCTTCTTAGGCTCCAGGCTACCAAAATGCTTATGTGTGGTTACACAGACCCTGGGCAGGGAAAGCTTGTTCGTTTACCTTACTGACTTATACTGAATTTGAGGTATCCTGGCAGTTTCTGATGGTTTTCATTTTGCAGAAACAGATCCAAAGTCTGAACAAAATGTGCTCAAATCTGCTGGAGAAAATCAGCAAGGAGGAGCGTGAATCTGAAAGTGGAGGTATGTCACTGAGGTGGAAGTGGGCTACAGGCCCCAAGCAGCAGGCTTGAGAGAGCACTGGCAAAATTGGTAAATCAGAGAGCCTGAAGCATGGGAAATGCAGATGAGCAGCACAGATGAAAGCATTCCAGAAGATGCAAGATTGGCTGTCTTGCAGCCCCCTAACTTGAAAAGGGGTCCTGTGGGTATGATGTGTCCTGTTTGTGTGACCTGTGCATGGCAGGAAGGTCATTCCAACCCTTTGCCATATCCCCCATCTGAGGAGGTGGTAAGTATTTACCAAGAAAACCTCCTGGTCAACTTGGATTAATAAAAACGGCTGTGAAAACACAGTGGCAGTGAATGGGAAAACCCTTAGCTATTTTAGACTGAGTCCATGACATGGTTTTTGGCAGGCTTTTCTGTGATGTCCTCTATATGATGGCTGCTTCAGAGTCATGGTCCACCTTTCCTGGCTCTGACTTTGATGTTGGACATACATATTTTATTGGTCTCTGCCATCAGCTGTTCACTATTCCTGGGAGTGCAATGCACAAGTCCCAAAGGGGTTTTTTGTCATCTTTGACACACACATAGTCTAAGCAAGGACCCAAGCACAGCGTCTGTCTGGTTCCTGGGATTAATCTGTTTAACTGGGCAGGTGTGCGGTAGAAGAACTTGCAGACATCAAGGCTCCTGAGCCTCCAAAAGGGGATGTTGCTGTTGTTTATCTAAAACACAGTGCTTGTTACCTGTCATAGGATTCAGCATGGAAAAGCCTTTAGTGGGAACGTTCTCATGGGCATGGAGGAGTTTGTTCCCTCTATCCTCCTTCCCTGAGCAGTGTATGCCCTGCTGTCAGTGGAGAAGCTCTTGGACCACCACTGTCCCTGGATTTAGCAGCTTCTTTGACCCTGCTGAGACTCTTGCAGGACAGATTGTTAGAAGCTGATCTCTATTATATGCCCCAAACCAGCAGAAAAGTAAATTCAGGACCAGCTATGCTACTGTTTAGACTTGATTGCTAAAATGCTCCGAAATCCCTTCTTTTTCTACAGGTTTACGACAGAACAAGCAGACTTTCAACCCTGCAGATACCAATGCACTGGTAGCAGCTGTGGCCTTTGGGAAGGGACTGTCAAACCGGAGACCCCCTGGCTCTGGCGGATCTGTCCAGTCAGGTCAAGCAGGAGCTGGTGCCATCATTGCAAGCGCTTCAGGCATGCAGCAGGTCCCGATGTCAGGAGCACCAGCTCAGCAGCAGCCAATGCTGGCAGGAGTGCAGATAGCACAGGCAGGACAGCCAGGTAAATACGTTGCATATCTGAGAGCAACTGAAATGCAGGGAGCAAGAAAGACAAATGCAGATGTAGAGATTCTTCCTCCATCAGTCACCTTTTAGATATAACTGAGTAAGAGGTTCCTTTCTGGCCTTAGTAATATGAGTCAGGTTGTGACAGTGGAGTAATACCTGCTTAGAATTGGCTCAGAGGTTGAAATGGATCCCAGCCATCCAGCTTCAGCTTCTTAACTCGCGCTGCAATACCATTTTAATAATAGACTTAGTAAGCGTAGGAATCAATATGGAGGGAGATCACACCGCAGTTTTGCAGGGATCTATGCTGGGGGTTTTGCTGTCAAATTTAAGTTGTGGGTAAGTAACAAAGCGGAAAAGTTTGATGATAATGAATTATTTAAGGTAAGAAAAAACCAAAAACTGTCTGTAAAGAGTGACAGAAGGATTTCATATACCAAGTGACTTCACTTAATAATAGTAGATTACTTTTGTATTAAAGTGAAAAACATAGGCATAGCAATTTGACTTTATATGTCCAGCACCAGGACTCTAACCTAGTTACTTGTATTTGGGAAATAGATACATGATATAACAGTCCTGTAAAGACATTAATTGCATGTTCAGTTGGAGCAAAAATGCAAACCAAATGTTAGGAATTACTAGAAGAGGAACAGAGAAACAGAGGATATCATTAAGCCATTGTATAAATCCATTGGGCACCCACACCTGCAACATTACGTGCAGTTCTGATCTCTTCTCTGCTACTGCAGATAGCTTTGGGGTAGGAAGAAGAAAGTATGGAAGCCTATAAAGTCCCAAATTATATACAGCAGATGAATTAGGAATGATTGTTCACTGTTTTCCATGTTACAGAAGGATCAATGAAAGGGCACCAATGAAAATACTGGCTTTTAGATTCAGAACAAAAGGGAGATACTTTTCTGAATACTAAATTACACTGTAGAGCACATTGCCAAGTGTCTGATAGGTAGGTAAAGTTTATGTGAGATGGAAACATAAGTAAGTAGGTAAATTTCTGGATAAAAAACCAGCCAACAGCTATTTCTGAAGATACCAGCTCTGACTCCAAGTTCCTGAGCCACAGTATGTTAGAAGGTGAGGGGGTATTCTGCAGCGGTATCAATGCTCTGGTATTCTGCCTTAAATGTCCTCTGCTGTCAGGAATGGGTTTGGCCTGGGGGACCTACAGGCCTAACCCTGTGCTGTCATTCTTATGTTCACGTTAATTGAGATTTTGGATATCGGATATCCTAATTGGTATTTTCTTGCCTGTATAATGACTGTTGTTCAGAAATGAACTTGAGCAACAACATTAATCCTAAGTTAATTATGTATTTATGTAAGAGTTAGAAAGTAATTTCCACTGTGATTTGGAAACAAAGAAGGCCCCTGTGATTTCTGGCTGCATAGCCACAAACACTGTCTCCAGGCTGGGAAGACAGTGGGTTCTGTACATCAAGCAGAGTGCAGTGGTAACAAGAGCACTCGTCCAGCCTGTGTTACCAGGAGATTCCCTTTTAATATGAACTGCTATCTGTGTTTCACCAAAAGTCAGTCCCACTATCCGAATTTTGATGGTGCCTCATAGCTGAGGATGAAAGAATATAGGAACAAAGTATATCCTGACAGCAGTTATTGTTGAGGGATTTTAAGCCAAAGTTTTGTTTGAGACCACTGGGTATAGCAGCCATCAATTTCTGAAGTTCCTTTTTTAATTACAATTTTGATTTCTGCACCATGTATGGCAACACCTATAGCTTTATCATGTGCTTTGCTTAAAAAAAAAAAATCCTTTTTATGTTTAAATATTTTGCCTGTTAATTTTACTGCATGTTTTGTTTTTACCACTGTTGTGAGAAACTGTGACTAATCTTTCCTCAGTTACTTTCTCCATAATAGTTTTCATTTTTTGGAAGTCTGTCATGTCCTCCTCCCTTTGTCCATCTTTTTTTTCCCCCCAGCTAATGAGTCCTATTCTGTTTAATTAATACGTCTTTGTGTGAAAATTACAATACATCTTGGACCATCCTTGTCACTCTTACCTGCACCTTTTCTGTTAGTTTTCAAAACTGGGAACACCAGAACCGCTCACAGTATTCCAGATGTGGGTGAACCATACAGTCCTGCTCACTCTTCCTTTTGGAGTAATGTCTAACAGTATTTGTCTACTGATTGTTAGCACTGAAGTGATACCAGATTGCCTGCCAGTTCACTGCAGGCAATGACCCACTTTAGATATGTTTGAGAAAGTTTAATAATCTTTATTCTTTTAGCCATTTGCTCATCAAATCTGTTCTTCCTGCTGCACTACAGTTTTAATTGTCAGAAGTTGTCCTTTTTTTCTGTTCCCATTTGAACACATATTCCACTTTCTGAAGGAGTGTTCTTTGAACATCCCCTCTGCACTGCTCTTTAATCACTTTCTTTTTGTTTATTTTTCTGATCATTTTAGCTTTGTCTAGCACTGTATACTTACTGTAAGCTGCTCGTACAATGTCTTTGAACACACCCCTGTGTATGATTGGTATCAGCAAAGAGTAATAATGCCCAAGAGGTGGATGTGGTTAAGAGAAATTAAGAGAACTGGGAGAGGCTTAGTAATTTAAAAATTTGCTCTAACTATAAATAATTCTACATGGGAGGGGATATGTGCTCTTTTGTTTGCCTCTCTGGGGTGGAAGGGGACATCAGTCTGGGTACTGCTGTGACTGCTGCTGCCAGCAACTTCTGTGAGACTAAACCAAGTCCCATACTCCTGTAGGAGCCTGCTGACAAAGAGAAGGCTTGTTGAAAATGGAACAAGGATAGAATTTGAGGGGATAGCTGGGGCACACAGGAATTGTCAGGGAGATTTCTCAACAGAAAAATGCCAATATGTAGAAGAGATTGACTGTGTTAGGTCAGAAACTGGAAGATGCTGTAGCAGGTGAGCCTGGTGTGGTAGCTGGGGTGGAACAGGGAAGGGCCAGACAGCTGCAAGTGTTGCATACTCCTGTGCAAACGTCCTGTCATATAGCCGATTTTGCACTGCTTTTTCTTTTTTCTCCAGGAAAAATGCCAAGTGGCATAAAAACAAACATCAAATCTGCCTCAATGCATCCATATCAGAGATGAGCTGAGATGAACCAGAGCCAGGGATCAGCAGTTGCCAGCATTCTTCCTGCTGCAGCCACCGCACCTGGATTCCTTCTAGGACTTCCAAGTCCCTTCACATATCCACACACCATATCAAGGAAGACAGGGGTTATGAGGCCCTTCCCTGGGTTTTATTTAGTGCTGGGTGGCTTGTGTGGAGCTGTTAGCAGCCATGTCTCCTGAACGCAAGTACTTCTCTGTTCGGTCAGAGCAGAGAACTTTGCTTCTGGTATCAATCCCATCTTCAGGTCTGGCCTGGAGGACAACTACGCTTTCCTGATGTAGAACCTGAAGAGGTGCACAGAGCACTCTGTTCCTTGTTTCTGCTTGTTCACTTCTTTCTTTACTCCCTCTTGTTGAATAAAGAGCTTGTTCTGCACACTGTGAGATGCTGGTGTCCATCTCCCGGGTCGTGAGGACTGTCATTTCCCTTTGGGTAAGGCTACAGTGCGGCTCCGATCTGAAATACACAGAAAATGTTAGAGGCTGAGTGCTGGAGCTGCAGGCTTATGCGTAAAGAGCTGCTATAAAGCGAGTCAGCAGGGTACAAACATAAGCAGTAAACATCTTGTTCGTTGTAAACCCATTATGAATATTCCCCAGAAAGTAAAATACAGGGAAAGACTATTACAAGGCTGACAGCAAGAAGGCAGCATTTCAGGAACAGAAGCACAGAGCTTTTGTATTCTGATGCTGCTGCAAATCCCAGATGGATCTGATTTCACTTCCATAGTTCTCTGCTTCTGTGTTGCCTATAAAGTTTCTTAGCTACTTCAGGATTAATTTGTCACTTCAGACAGGTATTTCAATCTGCTGAGGACCATGGCACCTCTCAACTGGCCAGGCTGTGAGGCCTGGCCCATTTCTCTTTGGAAGTGGGCATTGGGAAGCCGTCCCTGCTCTACTTTCTGCCCTTGAGCTCTAACATATAAACTGCCTAATGAAAGATTCCTCAGAGAATCAAGGGTGGGGACATGTGCCCACAGAGCATGTCAGTACATACAGCTCTATCCTAAAGACAACCATCGTGCCTCTTGCTGCTTTTGCCTGGACTTCCCTTTTGACTTGTGGTGAAAGCCAGCACTGTATTTTGCTCAACAGCATCTGTCAGCAATCTTACGGGTGAGGAAATCTCCACTCAGCAGATACAGCCTGCAGCTGCTCCTGCACTGCTTGCCTCTGAGCTAATCAGATCCAGCTTATTTGTAGAGGCTGTGGCCTGTTCTCCCAAAACAAAACCTTCCACAGAGCTGTGACAAGGGCAGTTATCGACCCGTTTTGATGCGCAGGCCCTTGAAAAGCACTGAGCTGAGAAGTAGAAAGCTGAGCTGGAAGCACAAGCAGCTTATACGATAAGCAAAGCCGCTCCGCTATGAATGAGCCCAGCAATGTGTCTGCAACGGCACCAGCCCAGCCAGGCTGATGGGATTGCTTTTTGCTCCTAATGAACACGGAGCTCCTGGCTCTCTTGGGAGCCGCTGACTGCAGTGGGGAGCCAGCGTGAATGCAGGGGCACGCTGCTGGCTACAGTGGGAGGGTTTTGTGCCATGCCTGGAGCCTGATGGCAGGAGGGTCGGAGCCTGCAGGGCTATGGCCTGTGATGGGCTGAGCACCGTAAGGGTGGCTGTTCCCTGCTCTATCTCATGTCCCTGCTTTGGTTGAGAAGGAAGGCAGAAAACTGTCAGAGGAACATGCGTCAGATCCCTGGCACTCGTCATCCATGGAGCCTCAGCTCTAGGATGCTGCTTCACTTCATCCCCCGCGACTGGCTTCCTTATAAAGCTAAAATGTCCCAGCACAGGAGCTCCAGGGCCAGCAGCTGGCGAGGGTGATTCGGGCAGCCTGGGACACAGGCAGAGTGTGGCTGCCTGCTACCCGCACTAACCTGGCTCTCCTGAAAACGCCTCCAGTGGGGCAGGCCAGACCTTTCACACACTTGGACGGGAGGAAAGGAAATACAGGCAGGGTTTTTTTCCGTAGATTATAGAGCTGGGGAGGCCGGCTAGGCTCACCAGCATAACTTCCTGCATGACACAGGCTGCCCTGAATTAGTCCTTGTGTAAACTAGAGCACTGTTGTTAGGAAAACAGTAGATTTTGAACTGATACGTCTCTGCTACGGTGGCTGGTAGGTTGTTCTAAAGGTTAATTTTCTTATTACACCTTTTATTGAGGCTGCATTTCTTTAATTCCCTTCAAGTCGCTGGAACTTCTCAGCCGGGTACCGAGTTCCTGAGTTGTTAGTCCCAGAGAGAGGAGTCGGATATTATGATCAAGCTTTCCTGATCCTTTCTTACAATAAACTGATGAAAGTCCCTTTTGCTTTAAGGCATATTTTCCGTTTTCCACTTCTTGGCTCACATCCAAAACTTCTTATGCATCTGTGTCCTTTGGGACACGGGACGAGGACACACTATTCTAATTGTGGGAATGGGAATTTCAAATGCAGAGCAACTTTAACCTCTTATCCAGTCACTGCCAGTGCTTGAATGTTTAAACAGGGAACAGGCC
Organism: Chionis minor; assembly: GCA_013398295.1. Classification (NCBI taxonomy): domain Eukaryota; kingdom Metazoa; phylum Chordata; class Aves; order Charadriiformes; family Chionidae; genus Chionis; species Chionis minor. The sequence goes on along the minus strand of VZSF01010037.1, from coordinate 1,018,996 downwards.
TTTTACCCATAAAGTCACGGTGGAAATTCATGGTCCACTGCTCAACACCACCGTGGCCTACAAGTCCAACAGGGATTCACCATTCCTGGTGCACCGTGTCAGAATAAAAGCACAGCCCTGCTGGGTCGGGGCAAAGGCTTGGTCTGTGCCCCGCTGTGGCAGGGACCAAGCAGGCGATGGGCAGGAACCAAGCATGGGATTGGGGAAGCACACTCTCCCCACAAGCATGGGATGTACTGCTGCGCTGAGCCCTCGGGGGTTTTTTTCCCTGCTTTGTCCAATCCCTTTCTGAGTTTATCTCTTCCTTGCAGGGTAATTTTGGCAGGGAAGAGCCTCAGTCCCAGCTCAGCAGGCACTGCCAGGTTGTCTGGGCCCCAGCTCGGGTGTGGGAGTGTGAGAGAGAACATGAGCACTGGTTTCTCCTGCCCCCTCAACCTCCCCCTCTGTACCAGCTGAGCTCTAGTGCAGACGATGGACACCTTTCACCACATGGCTCCGCTGCCCCAGGGATCCCAAGGGCTCCAGATCACTGACGTGCCCCCGGCTCCCAGGACAGCATGTTCTACCCGTCATAACTTCGTTTCCTTCCAGGTCATCAGCTTTGCACTACTTAGCACTCCCTGCTAGAAACACATCCTCGGTGCCAATTGCCCGGGGAGCATCTCCTCTGCTGCCTTGCACCTGGCCAGGTCGCCGGCGCTCTTGTTCCTTGATCACACACACTGCTGTACCAGCCAGCTCGCTCACCGATATTTAAGTGTGCACAGTGCAACAAAAACTATGTTAGTTTGACAGGTTTATTGCCTGTAATCCCCGATGATTGGTATTTCTATTTCACTCCTTTAAGTCTTTATCAATACGATCACATATTTTTTGGTCATTATTTTGCATGGGGTGACTGTCGAACAGACACACCTGTTTACAAGGGCATCCTGTTTACTTTTTTAAAATGCTGGCATAACATCACCTTGCTTGTTCTCTGGAACTTCTCCAGGCTTCCTTGTCTTACTGAATGTCAGCATTAATCATTTGCATTTTTTAAAAAAAGTTTACTTTTTTTAAAAATTTTGAGATGCAGGATACCCAGACCATTGAGTTTTTAACATTTGCCTTATGCCACTGTTGTTTAACATCTTCCCGAGCTACTGTTAGAGTGGAAAGTGTCTCACCCTCGTGACAGGAACGCTTCATCTGGCTTCCTCCCAAATGCAGGAGCAAGATATTTATTGCCTTTCCTTCCTGCCCAGCTATCTGCAGCCCGTACGTGCATCCAGCCGTGCTGGGTGGTGCTCGCAGCCTGCCCTGGGCCAGCTCACCTCTGGAAGCTGTGAAGCTCGGCGTGGTGCCACCTGTATCTCTCCTTGTATCTCTCTGCATCCACTGATCCGCACACCTAACACCTGCTGCCTGTTTGTTCTCTTGTCCCGTCCCCGAGCAGAGATGTGCACGCAGGTGTTGCCGTTGGTTTAAAAAAGAAAAACATAACACTTCTGTTTGGTTTTTTAACCTGCAGATCTTTTAAGCGGGTGTCATTAAGCCTTTGCAGTGGAGGTAAAGTACGTAAGGTGTGAGAAGAGACATGACCGAAATGATTAGGGGGACAGCTGAGGGAGGGGAAACCTCTGCAATTCTCCACTCTCCGTACTCCAGCTAAGGCAGGAACGCAGGGTCTCAGCATGGCCTGGGGGGCTGGTTTCCATCCTCCTGCTAGGATGGGACCTTTCTGACAGAAACATCTGGGACCAAAGGAGAAGTCTTCTGGTAGCTGGGTTGAGGCAGCCTGAGCACTTTTTTATGCTAAGAAGCAACATAACGGGGTATGCACTGCCGAAAGGCAGTAAGCCAAGTTTTACATCTGCGTCGCTCCCAAAGCAGCTTCACTGCAGCTCACAGAGGACAGACAAACATGGAAACAGCAGCAAAACGTGCCTCTGAACCAGCCACTGAAAAGCTCAGAAACTGCTTGAAAGTCCAAGGCACAGAGAGAGAGAAAACGGCTGAGTGGTGGAAGCAGAAACCCCACTTTGGCTCTTCGCTTCCCCCTGTGTTACTCCTCTGAGCTTAGTGGCCCCAGGAGAGTCAGAGCACACCTACATGACAGCTGGTGCCTGCAAATGAAAATACAGGCACTTTGGAAAAACCACATGGAGCTCCTCCTTCCAACTGAGTGCAATAAAACTTCATCTGCCTTAGACGTAAAATGTAATCACTTTGTACCTCACATGGATGCTGTGGTAGTAAAAGTATATGCTCAAGAGATGGCATGTCTTTGTAATATATGCAATAAAAGTAGTTCAGGCTGGTGTGACTCCAGTTTATTTATTATCCTTATGATACTGTAGCTCTCTGGCTGGATCCATAAACATTGTCTTGGTGGAAACCTGCACTTAGAAATTAATGAAAGCCTTCTGCAATTTGCTTAGGGGTAACCCCGCACATGAGGAAGCACGTAAGAGTAATGCAAAGGGTGCTGGCTGGCTCCTCTGAAGGAGAAGCTTTTGTCTTTTTTTTTTTTTGGTGTGTATGTGTGTGTGTTTTTTAAAGAAAGGAAATTACTGCATGTATTTTTCTGACCAAGATGCATATTTTCCAAAGTCAGGGGATCAAGAGCTGTGGTTCCTGCAGCAGCTGTCTTGTCAGTGCTGCTCAGATTCTGTCACTGATTTACCCACTTGCCGTAAGGCTTCTCCTATTGCTACCATCATGTCCAAGCAGTTTCTGCATGGAATTAGCAGCGGTGCTAAGGTCCTGCTTGGCATGGCAGCTCCTTTCCTCTGAGTAAAGACTGTGCCCCAGGCTACTTCTGCGTTATTTTTGTTTATTGAGTGTTCGTTGGCCATGCTTTGGGCCAAAGTGGCATCATTGCTGTCTGTGGGTGTTATTTTGAAGCTCCGGTGTTTCACAGGATGTTCCTCTCCTGAACCCAGACCTCCCCCTTCTATGCCTGTTGCCAGGTGGCCTTGGTGGGACATGTCTGTCGCCCACTGCCTGGTGCCAGTCCTGGGCTCTGCCTGCCCCGGCATGCAGGTGTGCTCCCATGGGATCTTGGCTTTGAAGCGTGGATGTTCTCGGGGAGTTTATTTTTGGTACTGATGCGGTACTGAAGTCAGAAGGGTCCTGCTGCATGGGGGGGAGAGATGGCTCTCGTCTCCTGCTCTGCTGAAGCAGCGTGGTGGAACTTCAAAGCACTGCCTTAAGAGCTAATGGCAGTGGCTAACACAGGATGGGTTTGTATCCCCCTTGAGAAATCCATTCTGCATAAGTGGGGCTGCGAAGCCATAATTTTGGCTGTCTCATTTTTGTATATTTAGGTTCCCATGGGCATCGCGACGATAGAAACAGCCACAGTCATCATCATCATTGTAGTGCAGCCTGTTTTGCTCCAGTCAGCTGAACAATCCACCAGGTCGTGACTCGATTGCACAGGGGGCTCTGGGGGAGCACACATCATGTGCAGCCCTGCACCGCAGAGCTCGGGCCTGGGCAGAGAGCCGGGCAGGACGGCTCTACAGGCAACGGGAGCTGGGCAGGATGGGTCTGCAGGCAATGTGAGCCGGGCAGGATGGCTCTGCAGGCAACGGGAGCTGGGCAGGATGGCTCCACAGGCAATGTGAGCCGGGCAGGATGGGTCTGCAGGCAATGGGAGCCAGGCAGGATGGCTCTGCAGGCAACGGGAGCCGGGCAGGATGGCTCCGCAGGCAATGTGAGCCGGGCAGGATGGGTCTGCAGGCAACGGGAGTCAGGCAGGACGGGTCTGCAGGCAATGGGAGCTGGGCAGGATGGCTCTGCAGGCAATGGGAGCTGGGCAGGATGGCTCTGCAGGCAATGGGAGCTGGGCAGGATGGCTCTGCAGGCAATGGGAGCTGGGCAGGATGGCTCTGCAGGCAATGGGAGCTGGGCAGGATGGCTCTGCAGGCAATGGGAGCTGGGCAGGATGGCTCTGCAGGCAATGGGAGCTGGGCAGGATGGCTCTGCAGGCAATGGGAGCTGGGCAGGATGGCTCTGCAGGCAATGGGAGCTGGGCAGGATGGCTCTGCAGGCAATGGGAGCTGGGCAGGATGGCTCTGCAGGCAATGGGAGCTGGGCAGGATGGCTCTGCAGGCAATGGGAGCTGGGCAGGATGGCTCTGCAGGCAATGGGAGCTGGGCAGGATGGCTCTGCAGGCAATGGGAGCTGGGCAGGATGGCTCTGCAGGCAATGGGAGCTGGGCAGGATGGCTCTGCAGGCAATGGGAGCTGGGCAGGATGGCTCTGCAGGCAATGGGAGCTGGGCAGGATGGCTCTGCAGGCAATGGGAGCTGGGCAGGATGGCTCTGCAGGCAACAGGAGCTGGGCAGCAGGACCCGCAGCCCTGGCCTGCCAAAGCCCCACAGCAGCTGCTGAGCCTGGAATGACTTACAGGAAGCCTCTGTGGGTGTGCTCACTGTCCCTCTTAACTATTTGTATTCACTCACACAGGAAATTAAAGGAAAAAAAAAAAAAAAGGATTAATAGGAATGCTCCAACACACATCTTGAGCATGCAGCTCCCTCTCCTTTGCTTCTTTGTGTCCTGTGCTCCCTGCTGTGTCATGCTGGAGCTTAAGTGCAAGATGCTTGTCCCCATACACGGTGCAGGCATGAGGGCATCCAAGGAGGCTTGTGATATTCACCATCAACAACACTTTTTGGAGAGGTGAGTATTTGCAGAAAGGAGGCCATTACGCTCTCTGCCCACTATCTTGGAGCAGTTTACTGCATATCTCTGTTTCCCTCCTGGTTATATCTGTCCCTTCAAGGGCGGGCAGTTGCTCCTGGCTATCTGGGACAAACACTGCAGCCTCTCATGGGAGCTGCCCCACTGCTGCTCTCCCCTGCCCCTTGGGCCTGCCAGGCAGGTGCAGGAGCCCACAGCAGGACCTGCCACAAGTTTCCTTATGCCTTAATTTCCTTTTCCTCCCCACCCACCATGGGTTTCAGGGCATGCACTGTGCTGCTGACTGTGCCGGTGGAGAACCTCAGAAGCAGAGAAGATGCCAGGCAGGCTGGGGAGGACGGCGGACACTGGGGAGCAGGCAGCGTCCCCCACCAGCCTGCAGCTTCGACGGGCAGGCAAAGCCCAGCCCCGGCTGGAGCTAAAACACGGCCTCATTTCACGGCAAAACAATCCCTCTTTGTGCAGCCTGTTCTCCCAGAACAATCCTCCGCTCTGACAATGTCCTTTCTGTGGCTTAGTCCCTGTAGAGTGACCAGCAGCGTGCTCAGCCTGATGCCTGGCAGCTTGCACCAGTGCCTGCCCCCAGCCCTGCTGCACCACCACCGAGGCGCAGCACCTGGGACCCCTGGCCTGGGCAGCCTCTGCTCAGGACCCTGTGGCCGCTTCAGCTCAAGGCAAAGTCTTCCCAGGAAAGTCTCCAGCAAAGCCTGGAGCACTTGGGAGCGGGTTTTCTTCTAGCTTTGTTCGCTCCACGGAGCTGCACAGCACCTTTGCACCACACGCTAGGAGGGCAACCCTGGGACGCAGTTGTGGAGCGTGGCATGTGGGTGTCAAGTCACCAAATCTGACTGTAATCCCAACTGCCTGCCGGGGGTGGAGAAGTCACCCGGCTTTGCCAAGCTGCTCTTTCAGGCTCCAGGCAGTCTGGGGTAGGTTGACGGAGCTGATCAACTCCTGTGGGCTCTAAATCATGGAGGTAAAATGAAATGGCTTGAGATAGAAACGGAGATTCTGAGGATGAGCAGGACCAGGGCTTTCCCATCACCTGCATTTTCTCTCTTCAGGAGCACGTGCCCATGAGACAGCCTTGAAAGCTCCCTGAGAAGGCGCAGTTTTCAGGTTCTTATCAGGGGCAGAGCTCACAGAACTGCTGTGGTCTTCTGCCACGGCACGCTGCACGTGGACAGTCACAAACGCTTGCACTGGTCTTGTACTTAGACTCCTGTTGTGCTGCCTGTGTTGAAGCCCCCAAACCTCCTGACACTTTCCAGCTTCCCACCAGTCCATCCTGGGCCTTGAGCTGGCCCTGCTGTACCTCCTGCCATGCAGAAGCACTGAAGAATGGGCTTCTCCAGGCTTTTAGTCTGTGCAGGTGCTTTGCTCCGGTCATGGCTCTGCTGACAGTTCCCCACCCGAGATTTGTGTGGATTTGGAACAAGTCTTATTCCATAAGGTTATCCTATAGGCCACAGGAACAAATGGGCATGCTTTAGCAGGTGCAGAATAGGCTGAGACTTCTGGCATGCCTATGGAGGACTCCAGGGTGTCACACATTGCTGGGGTGATGTTACCAGGCTGTGTGGGTGTGTGTCAGGGCTCAGGCCAGAGAGGCTGCTGGCTTTTATGCAGCTGATAAAGAATTCTTGTCCTGGCAGGAAACTGCAGTCATGCGTGCTGCCCACCCTGGCCAGCAGGCAAAGTCCAGCAATTAAACACACCAGGGTGAAAGTCTGCCATCAAAGCATCTGCGCTGCAGTGCACCACCACAGTGCCTGCAAGCTTCCGGGTGATGCTTCTACTTTCCCTTTAATCTCATGGTATGCTTTTTCCAGGTGATGTTTTCAAGTAAAACTACAGCATCATGTTACAGCAAGGATTTCAGCAGGGTCATTTCATGCCTGCTGGCTACAGAAATGTTGTGAGTTTTTTCCTGGTAGCTTGAGGGGCTTCTAGGGCCTTCAGATTCCACAAGAGAAGGTATTTCTTCTGGCTGAAGGGGAAGAGGGCAACACTGACAGCGATGGGGTAATTGGCCTTTACTGCCGGGATGGCGTAATCACCATTAAATAACAGACAAAAGTTTGCAGAAGATGAGTCACTTAATGTGGAAGGAGGCAGCACATCAGCCTGAGCTTAGCAAAGCATGCGCACTGGGGCATGGCCTATCTGCCCATCTCCATTTGCTGAAATCGCAAACTGACATTATGGCATTTAATGGTCCTTCAGGCTCCAAGTAGTGTCATCTGTCTCCACTTTTAGTGGCCATGAAAGCCTTGTTTTATTCTCTCAGTACAAACGGAGGTGGTGTAGGAGCATTTCTTGTATGCTTTGTGGTTGCCAGTGTAATCAACTTGTAATTTTTTGTCATGGAGTCACAGAGAAGGTGTGCAGCAATGATGTGCGGTTGATAGCACTTTAGGGTCCAACCTCAGGAGAAAGGGAGAAGGTTAAACAACATTAGATAGCCAATTTACATTCAGTGTTTTTATCTGATCACAAGCAAAATCACTGGCTTTTCAGGATTAAACAGAAAAGGATGGGAGGATCTGGAAATTGTCCTTTCACTCCCCAGGTGTCATAAGGTAGGTGAATTTGCTAACCATTTATGTTAGATACATACTGCAAAATTACAGGGCCAAGTGCACACACGTTTAATTTCACTAAATTCATTTGGTCTTTTTATTATCTTTTCAATTTTTCAAGTTGAATAACGTCAATGTTTTTGCCACAAAACCCTCACAATTCAATTTCAATTTTTCAGTATTTAAAAAAAATAAATTCATAAATTCAGTGAATAAGAGACTATAAATTTACTATATAAATCAGACATGATCAAAAAGATATTTTAGCTCCCCAGAAAGCCAGGTTTTTGGGAATTTCTAACTCTGTCATAAAAACTGAGAAACTTAGCACCTGGAGGGGCTGAAACCCCCCTTTTCAGCACCCAATTGTATAGTGATCCTAAGCCACTCTTGAAGACTGGCGCCAGAAAAGGTGCAGCACTGAGACACTGCAACAGCATCTCGCATCACACACAGAAGAAATTATTGTTACTAATCCCTAAGGTCATAACCTTTCATTGAACTTCATTCCTTTTTCATTGCTTAGTTCCGCCAGACCTTCCCATCTGATAGTCTGATAACCCTCTGCACTGATGATAGCTTCCATCTTTGTGCCTTCAGCAAGTTACAGTAGTGCACGCCTGCTTTTTGCACCAAGACAGAGCGACAAGGAGAAAAGAGAGGCGCACCTGGCTCTGCAAGAAGCAAGGAGAAGGCAGAAGACAAGGACTAGTGGAGGGAACAACGGAAAGGAGGAGTGCAGAGACTCACACCCACCTCCATCTGATCAGGTCTCCATGTTGACGACGATCAGCAAGGCTCTCACTGCAGGTACAGTGGAAACGGTGTGTTGTTCTCCAGGATGAGCAATGGAGGAAGGAGTGTAAGTTCTCCCAAACGGGATCCTGGTGCAGCCCAGACCGCTGCGACGAAGAGCACAACAGCCAGGTTGTTCCCTGAATTGCAGGTCAAGAGTTAATGACCCACAGGGCTTTGCCCGGTGCAGGAGTGGTTGGGTCGGTGCATGCAGGAGACCCTCGTGCAGGCGTGTGACACCATCATCTCTGGTTTGGCGGTCCAGACTGCAGTCAGAGCGACACGCTTGGCTGGCTGCAAACAGCTTCTCTCTCACATTTCAGTTCACACGGGCAGGATTCAAGGTGGAAGCAGAAGAATATCCATTGATAAAAGTCTCTCTCCAGAGACACTTTGGGAACATCAGGCTGTACACGACAGGTCACATCACTCTGGCCTTGTCTCCCTCCCCTCCCTTATTTTTGAAGGATTTTCTTTGCTATGTGTGGTCATGCTGCCCTGCTTCCAGAGGCCAGAAAGCAAAAATCCAGATCCACAACAGGCAGCAGATTACTGAAGTCCATGCTGGAGGCCTGTGCCCAAGAGTTAGGAGGGCACTCTGTATCACCCCCCGAGCCATAACTGGGCCAGCACTGCGCTGGATCCACTTGCCTGCAGCCAGGGTGCTCTGGCAGACCAGGATCCTCGCACCAGCTGGAGCTCCTGTCTAGGCTGCTGCAGCTCCAGGGGCCTGGTGGGAAGGGGGAACACCAAGGAACCGTGGACACCTGCTGAGCATAAGCAGTGAAAAAATGCAGATGTGCAGGCAAGAGTAACTCCTCAAAGCAAGTGAGCATGAAAAGAAAACCCAACCAACAGAGGAGAAATAAAATGGCAAAATATATTTGATGTGTTGGAGAATTAAGGAAAAGAACAGAAGAAGCGGTAGCAAGGGAAAACCAAAGAGCAAATACCCCAAAGGAAAAATGGTGGAGACGGCAGATGCCACAGAGAACGAGAGTCCAAGGCTGAGAAAGAAATTGCATTCAGAGCAGAAGAAAAAGAGTGTGACCTGGAAATTTATTCCAATAGCAGGAAGAGGCTGGGCTGTACAATTTGGGGCTCATTGTTAGAGCCTGACAAGCCTGCCAGCAAGGGTGGATCCAGAGGAGAGAAGGAATGCTTGGAGAAAACTATGAGATGTGGGATACGAGGTAGAAGAGTATCTAGTAGGGAGTGGGAAGGAATCCACTGGTGAACTCTCATTTCATGACAAACAACATAGCAAGATTCCCTCTGAATTCGACCATGGATCAACTAAAAATAGACTAATGGTCCAAAATAAAAGAAGAGCAAAAAAGAAGTGAAGAATAGCTAAGACGACTGATGCCTATACTTAACAAGGGAGAAACAGGGATCCAGACAGCTGCAGGCCTGCCAGTCTGATGTTAATAGCATTCAATTAGAGAGTAACGCAGCACATGGACAGGAAATGGAAAGTGGGATAAAATATAGTCTATTATGTCTGACTAATCTGATAGTTAAAAAAACCTTTCTATAAAGCTATAGGCCCTGTTTGGACTCCAGGGAAGGAGTTGGGAACCTTGGGACCAACTGGGAACGTTGGTTGATGTTGAGGAAGAAACGAGCACAGGAATTTCATGTGGGAAGGAGCGGCTAAGGTCAAGATGAAAGCAGAGCCTGGTGGAAGGGAGCATATCAGGACACGAAGAAGGTTAGTACAGAGGTACTTTGTGGATGTTCTTATAAATTGATTTCCTTAAGGACTGGAACAAATCAGTGCAATCTGATGAAATCAGAATGTTGTGGTGCATTTGCACTATAGGAGAAAGCAAAGGAGTGTTGTACCACCAAAAAAAGGCATGAAAGTCACCAGGAGTGTAATTCTTTATTTCACGTGAGGGACTTTGTGAGCTGCAAGCACCTGAAGAAGAGGAGTTACAGGAGTAACCGTCCACCGAGTGAGTCTGTGCTGTCGCTGGAAAGCAGGACTGAGAAGGGCGAATGCAGCCCTGGCTGTATCCAGACAGGGAATTCTCACCAGGGGAGCACAAAGTCTGTGACCACTCCTGATCACCCATCTTCAGAAGGGGGAACTTGAACAGCAGCATGGCCAGAAGAATTACCACGGCATTAGGTGCAGGGACAGGCTGGCTAGTAAGAAACTGCTGGAAAAACTTGTTTAGTCTTCTGTGTAATGGCTGAGAGGGAGATGATTGCTGTCTAGAAATACGTTGGAGCATAAATACCAAGGCAAGGACCTACATGAGATAAAAGACAATGTTGGCACAGGAACAAATGGCTATTAACTGGCCGTGCATCAAATTAAGCTGGAAATGAGAAGGTGATTCCTAACAATTAGAACTGCAAATTCTGAAACCGCCTTCAGATCAGATGAGTGTGAGCCAAAGCCCAGCCACCTTTTAAGATGGAGCTTGGTAAGTCTGTGAAGACAAGACAGGATGAAGTGGCGCTGGAAACAGCATGCGGCCAGACCTGTCCCTGGGGTGTCCTTCTGTCCTGTGTTTCCAAATGGTCCTGGTAGTTGTTGTGGTGCCACTGGGAAAAAAAACCCAAGTATGTGTGCTGCTTGTTTACTGATCTGTAGTTGGCTATTTCCTAAAAGTGTAAGACTGGAAGAGCCCACCTAAACCATCCAAACTGAGGGTTTCCCGTTGACGCTGAGCTCTTGTGAAGGTGCATACACCACCAGCTGGGAGTGACCAGGATGCCGTGCCTTGGCTGCAGATGATTACCCAGGCTCTGCCTGGCCTCTGGGCCCACCACGCTGTTGCTTCGCAAGCTGGGGTGGGCAGTGGCCACCCTGGGGGAATGCACAGGAGGGCCAGAACTCTCCTTTGAAATGGACGTCAAGACAACGCTGAACCAAGACAGGACCGGCTCCACCTCACGAGCACCAGAGAGAGCAGAGGTTGGTGTGAGCGACGCCAGGGCCCTCTTTCCGCCATTTCCCTCAGGCCCTCACCACCATCCGCCAGACAACACCCCCACGCAGACCCTGCCCAAACCCGCAGCCTTTTCTCAGCCACTTTCTATTTTTTTCCCCATCCGGTGATGCCGCTCCACCCCCTCGGCCTCCCCAAACACCTGCCTCGTCCCTCAAAATCAGACAAAACTGCCCTAAAAACCAACATCGTCCGTCCACNAGTGGGCGGAGCTCTCCCCCCGAGGCCAATCGGCAGCGGCGAAGGGGGTAGGGCAGCAGTATTTAAAGGCGTAGACAGCCGTGGTGGCGGGTACAGCGGGGTGCGGTTGGCGGTGAGTTGGTGCGGCCGTGGGGGCGCTGTGTACACGTGGGGGGGTGAAGGACACGACTCTGCCGCCGCGGCTGTGGGTGCTGAATGGGGGGGACGATGACCCCATTGGGGCGGTGGGTGCTGAGTGCGGTCCTGGCTGGGGGTGCCGGGTCTTTCCCAGGGGTGTGTAGAGGGCCTTAATGGGATTTAGCTGACTTGAGATTGAAGCTTTGCCTGACAGGGGTGGTGGGCCTTGTGCTGGCTTGGCACCTGCTAAACAGCCTGCATGAGTGGGAGAAGTTGGAGGAGGCTCATGTGTGTGGCTGTGTCCCTGTCACCCGGGATGCTCCGGGGCACGGGAGGAGGTGGGTGGTGTCCCTTTGGCCAGAGCGTTGGAGGGATGAGTCTGGGGAGGCTGTGGCCTGATGGGTGTTGCGACATGCCCTTGGCAGGTGGTGAGGCTGGGTGTGGCTGCCACCAGGCAAGAAGACGCTAGCAAGAGGTTGTCACCCCCCTGGAGAGGGGGGGAATTAACTAGAATAGCAGTGTGGATCCTTGTGACAGGCCAGTGGTGTGCAAACCTGCCTGTGTCAGGAGGAAGATAAGCAAAGCCCAGGTTGTGTTGCTGAAATAGTGTTTAAGGCCAGCTGTGTCCCGATGGTGTGAGAAGCAGCGGTGCTCCCCAGAGCTTCTACCTCGCGGTCTGGTGCTGCTGCCCCAGAGCACCCTGTGGAGTGCCCGGGGAAGGGTGTAATTCCCTTCCTGCAGCCGGGCTGCCCTCCTTCGGGGCGGCCGTGTGCCAGAGCTGTCCCCTCGGTGCCGTCCCGGCGCGGTGCTGGGGATGCTCTCTCAGCCTGCCAGGCGGGAGGGTTGCCTGTGTGCCAGGGCGCCAGCACTCTGGCCTCCGGCCCGGCAGGTCTTTCCCCGGCGGCCGCGCTGGGGACAAGGTCCCGGCTGTGCTGGGGCTGCTTCCCTGCTGCTGGCGGAGACGGGCCCTCAGCCAGGGGTTTGTTTTCTCTCCGGGTCAAGAGCTGGTGGCGGCACAGCTCCAGGGAGAGGGGATCGCATTGCTCTGTGGGTGCTTCTGGCGGGGCCGGGGGCGGCTCTGTACCCCTCCAGCAGGCAGCGGGACAGGCCGTGGCCGGGGCTTACCCCCCCTGCCCCGCCGGTCACCTCGACGGCGGCGCGGGGCCTCCCCGGGGCCATGGGTGGCCCTTCCTCGCAGCCCCGGGCCCTCCCGTACGGGCTCCGTTGGCGGCGGGGCCGGCGGTCGGCCGGGCCGCGGCACGGCGCTTCCGGGGCCCGGAGCGGCAGTAGGCCCCGGCGGCGCCCCACCCCGAGGCCCTGCCAGCAGCCGCCCGCGCTTGGCGCTGCCGGGCGGGAGGGGGGCACCCTGCGGGGCTCCCAGCGCTCCCTCCGGCCGGCGGCGGGGCAGGGGCCCTGCGCTGGAGCCGCCTCGCTGGCGGTGGGATGTAAGGCCCGTGCGGGGCGCTGCCCGGGGACCCCAGCTGTGCTGGGCTCCCCGACACCCTCCGTCCCGCTGTGGGCACCCGGCTCGGCCCTGGCTGAGAGCTGCAGGATGTTGAATGGCCAAGGAGGGCTGTGGTCTGCTGGGGCTTCTCTGCAGCAGGGGAAGAGCAGCCGCCGGCTGGAGAGCTTGCTCCTACACAGCTCTCAGCATCAATGTGCCATTGAGATGGCTCTTCCCTCCTCCTCCGGGCAGGGTGGCAGTACCAGGCCTCCCCCGCTGCTGCCACACAATGTTAGCTTTGACTGCCGGCTGGTGTAGGTGCTTGGCCTCCCTCTGGCCCTTGCTCTGGAACGCCGGTGGGAGGAGGTCCCTGTCACCCTCCTAGCGGCAGCAGTCGCCCGGCTGCACGCTCACCTTGGACTGGTGTGCAGTCATGCACAGGGCACTTGCTGGGCAACTGCAGGTTTAATAGCCATGGCCAAATGCTCATCCGACCTTCCCCAGGCAGTACTGCAGTTGGTCTGTAGGTCTCTTATGGCAGCCTCTTGTAGTGAAGAGGCAGGTAGGAAAGTGGATTCTTTCTGATTTCTGCAACATACTAAATGGGGCAGCGCAGATAGTTAGGCACTATGACAGGAGGGGTGGCTTTGGGGGCAGCAGTCCATATGCCTCAGTACCCAGGCTGCTTCTGACAGGGAGACTGTCAGGTGCTTTCTCCATGACTGACCACCTTAGTTCTGGAGTCCTAAGGGCAGGAAGAAGTGAAGTGCGCACCTCTCTTATGCTCAGTGGGCAGTGTGGGCTGACACCAGATGTGTTCCTTGCCAGTGCATTCCCTCAGAGCATCTCTTCCCCTCTGAGACCAGGACTGCCTGTGCAGTAGTACATCCATCCTGCTGTGCTGTCCCAAATTGACCACCTTCTCTTTTGCCAGAATGCAGCCAGGGCAGATTCCTAGCTGGATGGAACTGACCTTCCCACCAGACCTGCTGGGCAGCTTCCTGAGGATGGTTTAGAGAGTCAAACAGTTGGCTGAGCCCTTGGGTCTTGACTGAGACAGCTGTGTCTTATCTCTCTCCTAGGAAGCCCTTCTAGCTCATGGGTGTCAGCTGCTGCTGACAGCCTGTTCCTTTGGGAAGTAGCATGATGCCAGCTGTTGCAGCATCTTCTTGCTGCATCTTGCTGTGGGGATTAAGCCATGCCACCCACACAGCCTGGGCCTCCACAGTCCTGCACTGCATCATATTCTCACCTCTGTTTCCTTAAAATCTGTTAGACTGGGGGGGAGGTAGGGGGTGGTGAAGGGGTTTATATGGTCCTTCAGGGCAGAAATGTAATATGAGAGAAAGTGCTGTTAGAACTATGGCCAGGAGAGTAAGAAATTACTCTGACCTAGAGGTGTCACACCATGTTTTGGAGGTGAAAATAAGTGAGCTTATTCAAGGTGTATAGTGTCTCCTTTCTGTCCTGGTGGAGAAGAGTTTTGCATCCCCAGCAACCTATAAAGCTGGTGTCAGAAGAGGGTGCACTGCTGCATGCTTGGCACTGTCCTTGAAAGTTGTGGGTGAATGCTTTCCCCTTTTCTGCTGGGGTTACAGCGCAGTCAATGATCAGACTGAGATCCTCGCTTTAGGAAGAAGCTTACAGGAGATACTGGGAGTGGTGCCTGTGATGGCCCAGGAGATTTTTCAGTATTTCTGTGCTTTTGTATTGGATTTGCGCTAGCATGCGTCCTACTGGCTGTCAGGTGGTGGGAGTACTTGGGCTGGAAAGTCTGGTTCTTGCCAGTCAAACAGGTGAGGCAGCCTGGGCTCCTGCAGGGAGGAGCTGGTCCCCAGGAGCCAGGGCTCTTCCCTGCAGGAGTTGTGGGGCTGCTGTTGCTTAGATGGCAGGTTGCAGCTGCCACAGCCAGCTCCACACCAGCAGGCTTGTGTCTGGATGCTATCTGAGGCTGTAGTGGCTTGGGGCTGGTGGAGGTGGTAACTGGGTCTGATGGTTCTTGATTTCCCTTAGTGTCTCACAGGGTATTTAATTTCTGGTGGGTTCTTCCCTGTGGTAAGCTGTCACTGTGTCAGCAAGTTCTCCAGCCTTGCTGCAAGGAGGGCTCTTTACCCTGTGGATAAGATCAGCCAGCTTGATGTCATGGTTTGTTAATAGATTTGCTCTGTATACATACAGATTTGTAACTCCTGCTGCTTCTACTTAACCCTATGAGGCTTTCCCTGTCTGTACAGGACTGGCAGTAGGAACGACAGCCCTGGCTTTGAGTGGTCCATCTATACCTGTGTGGAGATAATAAGGCCTAATGCTGCTTTCTGTTTGTGTTGGAAGGCTGTGAACCTTGTTAAAGGCAGTACCTATTAAGCTGTATGCCTGTTGGGATCTGTGGTGCCTATACTATGCTGCTGGAGTCTGTCATCTTTAGTATTGTCAGAGAACATCCCTTTCCCTTGTTAAAAGGTGCTTGTGTGACTGCACCGCCTGTTTGGTGCAGAGTGTAGGCGAGTTCTAAAGGAGATGTCGTGGTGCGTTCCAGGCAGTGACCCCTTGTCTTGAAGAGAAGTGGCTTTGTTTACACTTGGGCTTCTTGAATGATTCAGAGCTGTTGGAGGCATTTTAGGAGTATTTCCTTTCTGTGTCTTGCTTTGTAGACTTCTAATGTCCGTCTTGTCTTGGTGTGCGTGTCCAATTAATGCACAGGCCTAGGTGGGACAGAGCACAGTAATCATTACTGTGTAATGGTTCCAGGCACTGCTGTGGGAACAGAGATGAAGCCTTGTAGTGAAGCACTTGCATGACAATTAAAACCGCAGAGATGAATGCTCGGGTACTGTCTGTCCCACCTCCAGGTAGGGACCCTCTGTGTTCCTCTACACAGAGGTTTTGGGAGGTTTGACCGGTATCTAGAAGCAGGTGCCAGGAGCCAGAGCTGGTTGGTCTAACCTTGCCTGTCCTCCTGTCACCTGCCTAGTTCTGTCCTTCCTGAGCTCTCTCCTGTGCACCCTGTGGGGCTGCTGGGTGCCACCACTTCAGAGAGGGAGCCCAGCCCTCTCCACCTCTTTTCCCCCTCACCTGGTGCTATATGAGGGAGCAGACACAGTTGTGTGGCTAGCTCAGAAAGGAAATACCTACAGAAGTGGAAAACAGGGTATATCACCCTCTGTTCTTTTCTTTGTTCACTTCTTTAGTCCTTTGTTCCTTGCTGTGTCAGACTTTCTGCCTAACTGCTTTTCTGCCTTTTCCCTGACTGCTCTCATCTGTACTGATACCAGCACCCTGGATATGCGGCCACCAGTGTTGAATGTGGTAAGGAGTAAGACTACTCTTAAGTTTGCTTGATCAGCTTGGGGAGGTGCTGTCCCTGGAAAAAAAACCTGTGCTGTGCATATAGACCTTTTACTGCAATGTATGCTCTTGTGGGACCTTGAAGTCCGATTGCCTGCCTTGGTTTTTGTATAAGGTTGTCAGTCCCTTATTACAGTGGGCTTGCTCCTTCTCCTGAAAGCTTGTGGGGTGCTGCTGTGACTGCTCAGGCTCTGCAGAGCTTGCCTGCTAATCTGCGAGTCTTCTCTTGCTCTCCCTGCTTCCAGCGAGCATGGGAAGGGGAGAGCTTAATCTCTGTTTATAGAATGCTATCCAAAGGCCTCAGGGTTTCACAGCCAATGTGAGAGATAGTGGTAGGGTATTAGGACACACTTGGTGAAGATGAGGAAACTCCTCAACTTCAGACAGGTCACTTCGTGCCACTTGGAGCCAGTGTGACTCCTGCAACAGCAGCTCTTGCAAGAGCTGTTGCATATCAAGGGTTCGAGAGTTTGCATCCTTTCTCTGTGAATGCAGTCATCCTATACTGGCTTCAGAGTACGCTGATGCAGAGCATATGGTACCAGGTTGTTAGCCATGTCCTTTGACACTGAGCATGAAGTAGCTGAGCCAGAGGAAGTGGCAAATACATGCGATTCAAGTAGGAAAACTTACCTGGTGGTGTTAGCATGAAGTTGATTTGCAGGCTTTGTAGTTACGTCATGGGCAGAGACTTCTGGGACTAGTTGTCTTCAAACTTTGATCAGAGAGTCTGTCCTGGGTCCTCTGAGCCAAAATGCCAGGCCAGGAGAGCTCTACTTTCCTGCGGTGCCCTAAGCTGGCTTTCCACACTCGAAACATAGCAGCTTGCGCTCTGCTGCCAGACTGCTCTTGTGTGCCCTGTAAGCTGGTGCACAGGCATCTCTTTAGGCTGTCATTCTTAAGGGGAAACCATGACTTTAGTAGCATGTGGACAACCATGCCTTAAGTGAGTCTTCAGTGAGATGGCTGAAATTGTTACCAGTAATGCAGATGTACTTGAATGCAGCTCTCCTGTTGAGTGTTCTCTGCTGCACGTGCTTGAGCGGGTGTCCAGGGTGCTGTGTGTGAAGTGAATGTGCGCTGGCTGGTTACAGGCCCCTCTCACCTGGGCACAGAGTGGTAGAAGGAGGAGATCCAAATCCAGTTTTCTCTGATTCATGGTAAACTTCAGACTTGGAGCAATCCTGCTGTGGAGTTCATGAAGAACAGAAGGGTGCTGCTGTTGCTCAGGGCTGGCCAAGCTTCTCCCTATCATCTTGTTCTGTCTGCATTGCTGCTCGTGTGGTGTTCAGGGCAGACATGGTTTTGTGCTTCTTGTCTTGCTGGATTCACTTGTACGTGAGCTCAGGAAAGCTGATTCTGGAGCTGTGACTGACAGTTCTTGGTGGTGGTTTGAGGTACCAGCCTCGGTGTGTGCTATGTGGAACCCTGTCTGTGCCTGCTGTGGGGCTGCCAGACCCTGGGTTGGCTAGTCCCACTTTTCCACAGCAACAGCTGCTCCTGGCAGATGCTTTTGAACCACAGGTCCCCATATCTTTACTGGGAAACGTGTTCCCTGGGTGCACAGAGCAGCATGCAGGTCTTGCTGAACCCTTGAATGACTTTCTGGAGCTCTAAGAAGCTGGACGGGTGCTGTGGTGGGGAGCTGGGAAAAGAGATGTCTCTTCCTGGAAGACTCTGGAGCTCAGCTGTGTCAGGCAGCAAGCCTTGCTGCCAGCTTGTAGGTCAGGGATGAGGGCTGGTTTGATCTCTGGCCAGCCGGTTATCTCTTGACCTTTGAGGTTTTCTTCTCCCTTGGGAGCCCTACAGGGGCCAGGCCTGCTTTAGCCAGTTCAGCAAGGGCCCTGTGCCAGCTCTCCCCAGGGTGGCAGCTCGGTGGCCACCTACGAGACTGTTTTGGTGCTGCCTGTAATTAAACTAGTGGGGAGATTAGGGTGGCTCGCTTTCTCACTTATTACAGGACTGATTTCTGACTTGAATGCTGATGGAGTAGGAGTGTTGGGTGTTGGATGTCTGGGGCAGAGTCTGTTCCTTGCAGGTGGCTCCTGTGTAGGGAGAGATGCGCCCTGTGAGGCTGTTAACTAACTGGGTTGGGCTCTGGTCTCCGTCAGTGTCGTGCTTCACAATGCTGTGGTCTGACTGCTCTTGGGCTGCTGGGGCTGGTTATAAAGGGCCTTGCTGGTCTTGCTGAAGCTGCACTAATTAGCTGTATAGCTTGTTGGAAATACGCAGTCTGCACATTGCTTGGTGTAAGCAAGTATCTAATCCTTCATGTTGGTTACTGGGGCAGAATGTGGCCTGGTACTCTGGCTTGCAAATAGTGGGAACTTTCTTGCTGAGATAGGGAAGTGACACCCAGTTGGCGAGAGGTGGAAGGAGATGTGTTGCAAGGTCTCTGGGTATTGTGCAGGGTGTGCTTGGGCCCCAAGGGTTCTTGGTGCTTTGAGATGCTTGGACCTGTTTACTTGAATTCTCTTCAGCTGTTGAAGGCTCAGCATTGGGATCCCCATCTTGCCTGAGAGAATTGGGATCTGGGCGGTGTCACAGGAGAGTGTCTCCTCTGTGCAGAGAGGACAGATACCAACCACTGAGCTGTAAATGCTGGCGTTGTGATGTGTAGTGTGGAGGGTAGTAAGAGCAGATGGGGGTAGTGAACCCCTCTCAAAGTGCAGAGGGGCATCAAGTGGTGGTGTTGTGCACAGAGAGAAGAGCAGGGGTGAGGTCAGGTTCCCAGACACTTGCTGGTCTGTGCTGAAAACCCCCTGCCTGCAGCAGAAGGGCTGTCATGGAGTCGCTGTGGCTCAGGCAGGTCAGTGCCCTTTGTATCTGCCAGCTTAGTGAAGGTAATGCTTGGGGCTGCTCTACAACTCCCCCTTTGCAGCTCAACTGCCAGTACCCCAATGCTGCCTCTGGGGAGACAGCATGGTGAGAGATACCTGCACCTGCTCGCTGAGAAAGGCACACTTCAGCTTCTGTCTAATGCAGGACTATGTAGCATGTCAGTGTGGATACCAGGTCTTGTGAAGACCTGAAGACCTTAGGTGTTCGCTGGAGTTGTGGTTCCTCTGTTAGCTGAATGCAGCAGGATGTTGTCCTGCCTAGGGAAGCTGTGGAAAATCCTCCTAGTTCTGCCCTGGTAGAAGTCCTGGTGTTTGCCCAGAGACCATTTTCAGGACAAGTCCAATGCCTTCCCTCTCCCTGTGGCATGTGTGGCTGTAGAAGTGCTGGAGGTGCATCACAAGACACAACAGTAGGAAGGACTTGTTGCTGTTCACACTAGTGGAGACTTCTGTGCTGGTGCTATGAAGTGCTAGTGCTTGGGGGGATTGTTGTCTGGGTTCAGGGCTGCTGCCAGAGCACCCCTTGTCTTCTGTGTGCTTTCTGCAGCTTTCACCAGGTCTGTCAGGGCAAAACTGCAGTGTGAGTTTTCTCACCCAAGTGTCCTGGGACCCAAAATTGTTTTGAGCTGGATTTCTAGCTGGCCAGTAGTGCTGGAGCCTTGCTGGCATCAGGGTCAGCAAAGTAGTCCACGGTGCCTGAGCTCAAGTGTTTCCCTGCAGTGTGAGATACAGTTCAGCATTTGTGAGTGACTGATACCATCTTCTCATCCTAGCCTGCCCAAAATAGGCGAGTGCTCTGCGGGAGTTTTGTCTTTGCCCTAGACCTGTAGTAAGGCTGACTCATTCAGCTTGATAAGATAAACACAGGGCTTGAATAGTCAGGTAACCTGTGCTGGGAACTAACTCTTGAGGGCTCCTCAATCTAGCAAATAAAGGTGTAGCTGGATGTAGTGGTTGAAAGCTGAAACTAGACAGACAAGTTTGGAGCTTGCTCTTAGCCATTAAAGCAACATAAAGCTCAGCAGCTTTCAGGACTTGTACTTATTGCATTTCCCACAGCTGGAGCCTTGAGTGGCTCTCAAAGATGCTATAGTTCCTGCTACGCTTTCCTGGCCTCTGCTGCATGTGGAGAGTGGATAATCTTGGCAGCGCCCAGGACCTTAAATATTACTTGCATCACGGTGATACTACAAGTGAGTATTACTTACTTTTAAACCCCTCAAAACCTTGGGTTGGGAAGGTGAGCATCTGTTCTGCTGCTGGTGCCCCTGAGATGTGGGGATCAGTCCCAAGTGGGCTTTGCTCTGTTGCTCTAGCTGCCTCCAAGGTAGTACAAGGAACCACCTTCCATGCTTTCTGAAGCACAGCAAAACTTCTTGGGCTCTCCCTGGTGTGTGTGTGGCTGTGCAGGCTGCTCTAGAGCCCTGCTTGGAGAAGTGGGTACTCTGCGGGGTGAAGGGGGAGACCTGTTCCACCCCACTGCTGTTGCACAGAGGTTGGGTGGCACTCCCCAGTTTGGAGGTGCACACAGGGTATGACTAGGTAGGCACAGAGCCAGTGCTGTTGCTGCACTGCAGTGATCTGTGGAGAACAGTGAGCCAGAATGGTGTGTGCCAGGTCCCTGTGAAGAGTGCTGCCAGCAAAGCCTGTCCTGTGGGTGTGTGGCAGCACTACGCAGGTAGTGTCTGCTGCTGTCCTGCCTGGGTCCCAGCTAGAGCAAAGAGCACTTTTTCTGAGCTCTCTGTCTTGCAGTGGAGCTGAAGGAGGGATGCTGGTGCTGGCTGGGGAGGGCTTGAGGTGGCAGTGGCTGCTGGATACTCCCAGCTGGGACCTTACTGGGAAGATTACTCTGGCTTCAGTCTCCTGGCTGCTGGTCTGGGAGAGGCTGCGTGCTTCTTGGTGGCGGCAGTAATAAACCTCCTGGGGAGACTGGGTTGGGGACCTGTTTCCCCAGGCGTGTGTGTGGGCAGTGATTGCTGTGCACCTTCCTGGAGGAAGGGGTAGGTGGAGTGTCTAGTAGCTGTGGGGAATGCCTCCCTCGCAGGTGGGTGAGTCAGGTGAGGCTTGGCCTGCGCTCTGCCTTCCTTCCTGCTGCTCCGGTGTCCTGTGGGCTGGGGAGAGGTCGGGAAGCACAGCGGGCTGGGTGAGGGTATTTCAAGTGCACCTGCAGCAGCAAGAGCTTGGGCCATTCCTGCTCTGCTGGAGAATGTCTGCCTGGATCGCTGCCTGGTGTGTGTTCATAGCGAGGCTGAGCAAGTGTGGGGAGTGCCAGTCCTTCTTGCAGCCTTCTATCTTCTGTGACTTTCTCTGCTACCTGGGGATATTGTCCCTATCTGGAAGGGGTGTGGAAATGTCATTGCCAAGTAGGATGCACCTAGCCTCTGGAGTACTGGGTTATGGGGTGGTAGTTCTTGTCAGGAGGGTTTTGTGCAAGATGTGAAACCAGGAACTCTCACACCAGAAACTGGTGTCTTTCTGAACAGATGACTTTCCTTCCTCATGCAATGGGTCTGTCATTGCTGTGTTGCTTTTCTAGTGGGGATCAGTGCCCAGGACCCCAAAGCTGATGGTAAAGGCACTGCTCTGTGGAGTGTGTGGGCCAGCTCTAAATCTCCCTTGCACCGGGGTCAGGCGGAGCAGTGTGTTGGGTGGGTATGGGTGCCAAGGTTGTTGGCAACATCATGGTGGCTGTAGGTGATAAAGCTTGAGCCTGTACTGCAGGAGCAAGACTAAGGGGTGGGAGATACAGTGGTGTGGTTGGAAGCTTTTCTAGATGGCTTGAAGTGTTAAGATCCTACCTTGGAAGGACTGCTGGTGCTGGATGTTGGGGTTCCCAGCAGAGCTGGGGAGACAGGGCCAGGCTCAGTGGGAAGTGGTGAGCGTGTGGCTCAACTGGAAAATAGACACTGGTGTGTGATCAACTGAGAGTAATGCTGGCCAGACACACATGACTGTGCCTCTGAAGCTATGCTTGAGATTTGCGGATCTGCAGGGCTGTGCTCTGCAGGGTGTCTTCCTGGGAAAACAGCTGCCTAATTTGCCTTTCCTCTCTCCACAGAGATACTGCCACCACCATGGAGGGGATTGTGACCATGTATCAGGACTTCATGAAGAAAGCAGGTGAGTGTTTAGCTCTGCTCAGCTGCAGGGCAGGTGGCATTACATGCCTTACTGCCACAGGCACAGGGGGTGGTCTGTCATCCCTGATGCGGTCTGGGTCTAGCTGTATCTTGCCTCTGCTGACCCAGGCAGCTCTGGGGTTTTTGGGCTGGCTTTAATGAGGCTGTCTTTCAGGCAGGCCCTTTAGGGACACCTGTGCCCTCCTGGGCAGAGGGCCTTCAGGCTGCCCTGCAGTGTGTCTTCAGGCTGTACCTTACTGAGTTTGGCTGGCTTCACCAGCCTCTGCTCCCTGACTGCCCCCCTACCTGCACTCCTGTCCTGGGAGAACAGGGTTGCCGTGTCCTTGCCTCCACTCTGGCAGTAGCATTGCTGGCAGCAGACTGGGGCCAGGGTGCTAACTGCCCTGCACGATGGTGCTCTCTCTGCAGACCCCCGCATTGCTGATTATCCGCTGATGCAGTCCCCGTTCCTTGTGATGGGCATCCTTCTGGCGTATGTCTACTTTGTACTGTCCTTGGGTCCCCGGCTAATGGCCAACAGGAAGCCTTTAAACCTGAAGAAGTTCATGGTGCTATACAACTTCTTTCTGGTGGGACTCTCACTTTACATAGTCTATGAGGTGAGTTGTTGGCAGTAGGCTTTGTGTGGCATACACAGAGCAGTCCATGCAGGCTGTTCCCTGCCCTTCTGCATGGGGCATGGGAAGTGCCGTGGGTGATATGTTGGGCCTGACCCTGATGATGTTCTTGTTGCAGTTCCTGATGGCAGGGTGGCTTACTGGGTACACCTGGCGATGTGACCCTGTGGACTTCTCACAGGACCCCAAGGCCCTCAGGGTGAGTGCTTGTCCCTCTTGCAGTAAGTGGGAATGGCCTTTACTGCTTGTGTCTAGACAGCAAGGTCATGGCTACCTGCCTCTCCTGAGGCAGAGGACTTAAAGCCCCGGCTCTTGGTTTCACCCCAGGGTTACCGTATGGAAACTGGTCACTAGGCATGCTCAGGCTGAGGTGGGTCTCTAATGTTGACCTTTTCTGTTATAGATGGTGAGTGTTGCTTGGCTCTTTGTCTTCTCCAAGTTCATCGAACTGACAGACACGGTGAGTGAGTTACTGAGGCAGTATTGTCCCTGCTTGGGGGCAGGGAGTTGGGGCAGGTGCTTTCTTCAGCCCTTCCAGTCTAACCTGGCAGTGCTTCTACCTAGTGTGACTGCCAAGGAGGCTACTCTGGGCTATTGCAGAGGTCACCCTTGGCATGTTAGAGCTCTGGAAGCTGTGGGGTGACTTAATGTGTGGTGGCAATGAGCATGAGAGGTGGAGGTGTCACTGAGATCAGATGCTGAATTAGTGGTCCAGCCTGCTGTAGCTCTTCCCAGGGCTGCAGGTCCCTGATGCTGTTGGGCTTTCATTGTAGGTGATCTTTGTCCTGCGGAAGAAGAATGAACAGGTCACATTCCTGCACCTCTTCCACCACTCTGTTCTGCCTTGGAGCTGGTGGTGGGGAGCAAAGTTTGGTCCAGGTAAGACGAAAACTGGCTGGGTGCACTGCTTGGGGAAAGGGGTTAGCCTCAGCAGGCTGAGAAGGGTGTTTTACCCCTGCTGGGCTCTTAAGAGCTCTTTGTTTTGCTAATTGCTGTGGAGGACTGACTTAACCCTAATGAAAATCTGTTTTAACAGGGGGAATGGGCTCATTCCATGCCATGATCAACTCCATGGTGCATGTTGTCATGTACTTCTACTATGGGCTCTCAGCAGCAGGACCTGCCTTTCAGAAGTACTTGTGGTGGAAGAAGCACATCACTGCCATCCAGCTGGTGAGTCTGCGCTATGGAGCAGAGCATGTGCCTGCAGCCTTTTGCTCTGGGTTTCTAGCAGCTCTGACCTGCTGTAGGCTTCCGATAGCCCTGCCAGCCTGACTGGGGAGTGGGTGCTGCTCAGCCCATGGCTGCAGCCACATTGGGAGGGTGAGAGGCACATGCTGCCTCGAGACTTGTGCCTGCCTCTTCCAGCTGCTGCTGACTGTGCCTCACCATAAGGACATCTGCTTCAGAGCGGGAAAGGAGTCTATTGGTTTCATTTAGAAAGGTCTCTAGTGGGATCCCTGACCCAGCTCCTATGAATAACTTGTCCCTGCTCTGCCTTGCTCCCAGGCACAGTTCGTGATTGTTTCCGTCCACATCTCCCAGTATTACTTCATGCCCAGCTGCCAGTACCAGTTCCCCATCTTCATCCACCTCATCTGGATTTATGGGACCATCTTCTTCATCCTCTTCTCCAACTTTTGGTACCAGTCCTACACCAAGGGCAAACGGTTGCCCAGGGTGGCTCAGCAAGCAGCCCAGCACAACGGTAGCAGCATCCATGAGAATGGCACTGTCACCAACGGCAAGGTCAAAGCCAACTAGAGGGCAAGGCCCTCCCAGAGCCAATGAGAGCCCCGGGGCAGAGGCAGCTGGGACCTGTTCCCCTGCTCCTGGGTGCCACTAGCCAAGTCAAGTGCCTACAGACTGTTGTACCCCTGTGCCCAGCCCTGCTGTCCACTGTCTGCATGCCCAGCCCCTCTGCTCTGAGCAGCCATGGGCAACTTCTCCTGCTCCCAGGAGGTCTCATGCTGTTTCTCAGTGTTGCTGAGCAGAGAGGCAGCTGCCTGCATCACAGCTGTGGGGCTGCAGTCCCATTCCAGTGTTTCCAAAGGAATTTCCCCCAAGTGCCTACATCTGGCCCTTCTGCCTGGGGGCCATTTCCTTCTGAGTAGGACCAAAAGAAGAGACTGGTCCCTGTCCTGGTGCCCTCTCCTCTTCCCTGGCTCATTAAAGCCTGTGTGGATGAGCAGACTTGTCCCTGGTTGCTCGCTGCTGCCAGCTCAAGTGTGAGTGCTCCTGTTCTACCATGCCTTGTGCCACCTTGTTCCATGCCACAGTGCTGCATGTCCCTTCTGGTCCCTGTGTGCCCAGGTGGGGGGTCCTGCCCTGGTGTATCCCTGCTCAGGTGTGGCTGTGGAGAATGTAGGGGCGGTGTGTATGGGACTTGAGGGCCCAGACCTGCCCAGTACAGTACACGTGCCCTGTGCCTCGTACATAGTGGGGGTTGTGACAGCCTAAAATGCCTCCCCCTGTTCCCCCCCACAATAAGCCCAGGCTGCCTTGCCTTTCTGTGCCTGGGCTGGGTGCTTGGTGTGTGCTTTAGCCACACTTACCTGATCCCTTATGGCAGCTGGTGGCTTGCTGCAGAGCGGGGGAGGCCAAGCTCAGCCTTGCCTGGGACTATTTCCATTCCTGCGAACTGAAGACTTGAGCAATAATTGCCCGTAGAATCAGCTCCCAGGCTCTCCTGCTTGGGGCCAACCCAGCTCTGGTGCAGTGTGAGCACAGCAGAGGATGGTTGTAGTGTGCCCTGCTGTGGTGTAATAGTGAGCACCTCTTGCTCCCGTGGATCCAACTGGGCCTGGCTGGAGGTGTACTCTGCCCTACAGCAGGGCAGCGCAGCAGCTCTCCTGGGCCTGGTGCCCATCACCTGCTCTGGCTGTAACCAAAACCATGCTGGTGGCCTTGAGGATGAGGTGAAGGAGCTGGACCCTGTCAGAGTGGGCTGCTCTTCTATCACAAATAAACAAACAGAAGGACACATGGCTCTGCCCTCTTGTTTTTCCTGGCTTGCTGTGCTCAGAAGCTGTTCCAGGTGCTGGGTCCTGCCTGGTGTGGTTGGAGGCCGGGCTGGGAGAAGCAGCTGGTGTAGCAGGTTTGTGTGTTGGGGGGAGAGGGTGATAGCAGTGTGCTGATGAAGCAGATGGCAGACTTATTTCCAAGTGCTTTGGTAGAGCAGTGCTCAGGGCAGGAAGTGTGTCAAGGCTCCTGTTGTGAAAGTGGCTCCACCCTGTGAAAGAATGGCTGGGGTGGAGCGTGGGTGCGGGTGGGGACCTGGGCCAGCTGCCCAGGAGGAGCTGCTGCTTTTCAGAAATCGTGGGGAGTCAAGGTGGGGCCGAGCAGGGGCTGGAGACCCTGGAAGCCCAGGTGATGGGGAAACAGCAGTCTGCGTTCTGCATCTGCTGGAGCCAAAGTGCATGCTCCTAGAGAGTGCATCTGTGTGCAGAACACGGATGCGGCTGGTCAGAGGGAGGATTATGTTGCTGCTGCCTTACTCTTGCTGTAGCAGTGCATCTTCTGGCTGTGCTCTGCCCTCTCTGTCTTCCCTTCAGCGCTGCTGGGGTGCAGTGCTGCCTTCCCCATCACCTTGAGAGCCGGGGCCTTCCTGAGTGGAGTGGCCAGTCCAGGTGCTGACTCAGCCCTGGGGAGGGGGTGCGTAGCTGGCTGGGCTGCTTGTGGCTGGAAGGAATGCGTTGGACCAGCTGAGTTTCACTGCAGCTGGGGTGTGGGAGGGCTTTAGTGCATGTCCAGCCAAAGCCCTAGAGCAGGGCTTGGTGGGAAGTGAGGCTCTGCTGACCCTGCCTGAGCTGCTGTGCACCTCAAGGCCATGCTTGGAAATGTGGGACAACCTTCAAGTGAGCTGAACTGGTGTGACCAAAATCCCTAACTGCATCACCCCAAATTACAGGGCTCAGTGCCCTTGTATGCATGAAGCCTTAAAATGGGATCTAGCTGCTGCACTGTGTCGTGTTCTCCCCGTTGTTGCTGCTTCTCTGTGGACAAGGGCTAGCAGGAAGCTCCTGGTGGTGGTGTGTAACATTAGTTCAGTGCTCAGAAGTCACCGTTTCAGGACCTGGAAGTGGGAGTCCAGCTGTGATGGAGCCTCCTTCTTCCCCCTCACAACTGGCTCCTGGTAAAGACAGGACTGTCTTTGCTTTTGCCCAAAATAGTAACTACTTCAAACTACTTATGCTTGGCATTTTAAGGCGGGCTGTTCCCTATGTGTGTTCTGCTCTCCCTTCCTCCAATTGTTCCTGTTAGCTGTGATCTTTCTATGGGCTGGCTACGGCACTTGGTAATTTATACCCTGTCATGGTCAGTCTGGGCTGCTGCTCTAAACTGAATTCACACCTTATATGGCAGTGTTTCCTGGGCCTGCTGGGTCAGTGCCCAGCTGCTTCCTCTGCTCCTCCTCACTCCAGGCTAGTAGGACCAGTATGGGGCCAAAGGAAGACACAGTAATACCGTCACCTTCCAGTAATGTCCAGAGGACTTTCAAGGAGTGTATAACGTGCAGCTTCTGGGGGTGGGTATGTGCTAAGGAGAGAGGCAAGACAGGCTCTGTCTGAGAAAGGTAAACTGCTATTACATGGGAATGAAGAAACTACACCAGCTTTCAGGCATGTAAAGCCTTCCTTCCAGGGTCAGGAACCACTGGAAGCCTTAATCTGCTGTGGGGCCGCAGGGCAAAGCTGCGCTAACTCCCAGCGTCAGACTGCAGGGGTGTGGGGCAAGGTTCCTCCGAGAGCAGCACTGCTCTAGCCAAGAGCTAAACCTTGCAGTGGGTTCCTGCCCCCTTCCCCATTAGATTGAGCTGCTGCCCTGGGATTTTCTTATGAAGAGGAAGGAGAGCTGCCTCTTCCTCCCCGGTTGTTCCCCAGGTGGGGATGCACCAACACCTCTGATGGGAGGGTGCTGGGCTTAGCTGTTGGAAGCTGTTTTTTGAGACTGTGTCCCCCCCCAACCCCATCTCAGCAATCCATGCGGGGTGTGTGTGCAGTGGTTGGGGTGTGCAATCCGTGTGGGGTGTGCAGTGGTTGGGGTGTGCAATCCGTATGGTGGTTGGCCTCGGCACAGCACAAGGTGGTGCCAGCACCGCCCACCTTTGAAGTCTCCAGCTGGCTTAAAGCTCAGGAGGCCAAGCAGGAGCCTGGTGCCAGGTACACCGTGGTACTGCGCTAAGAGGAACGTGAAAACAGTTAATAATAATCCACCCTCAGCTAATCACAGGCTGATGGGAGGCACAGGCTTTGTTGAGCTGCTTTGCACAGGCCAAGGTGCTAAGCTGCTGTGCAGTGTGGCTGAAGGACAGGCTCAGTGGGTCTGGTGCAGCCCCACAACCTCGGACACCATGGCACCTGTGGCCCTGCTGGCTCTTGCTCAGGTAGAGGCTCAAATATGCTCCCTGCAACTCGCACCAGCATAACTGAGCCTGGAAAAAATGCATTTTCCAAGTGCTGGGCAGTCAAGCTCAACCAAATGTCAGCTGAGCCCTGGTGCCCGCTTCCCTGCATGCAGCCTCAGCTTGGCACCGGGACTTCCCCTCAGCAGGAGGGGAGGACAGAGGTCTGGGCTGCTGGAAGAATACACGAGTAAGGGCTGTACGCTGACTTTGGGAGTCTCTTGTGCGACATCCAAGCTGGCTGTGGCAATGTAAACTAGCCTTTTGTTTTGCATCAGGCTTCATGCCCTTGCCAGCTGCTTTCTGGTCTTTGGGGTGATTACAACTGTTGCTGTATGTTTCCTGCCTCCCCCACCTCTTCCCCCCCCAGTAGCATTTGGCTCCTAAATTCAGTACTAAACTCACTGCAAAAAGAGCTATTCTACCTTAGCACCCTAAGAGCGGGCACGATTAGCTGCAGCACAAAATCTGGGTGTAGCAGAGCGAGACTAACTGCTGTGTGCAGCCTCAGCCCTTCTGGGGGAGCTGTTGCACTTGTCAGCACAACACACCTGCCATAGCCAGGACAGAGGAGTACAGCCATTACACAGCATCCTTCTCCCAGGACTTCAGGGCTGTGCTAGGCTGGTGCAAACCAGCCCTGAAGGACAAGAGCTCCACCACTTGCCCAGATCCCAAACCTCAGGTTGGTTCTGTGAGCCATTAAAAAACAAGAGTCAAGTTAAAGCAGTTTATTAACATTTAAAATACTGTACAGTGTGCAAGCCAAATTTCCCCTCTCCCCCCCTCAACAGCCCTGTGTCTTCATCGGATGCCCTGGTGAATGATGCTGCTTTTGGCACTGTTGGCCTTCTCTTTCTCCTTCTTCTTTATGGGGTCCATCTCAAAACAGCGCCAGAGCCGCAGTGTTTCGTCAGCAGCTGCTGAGGCCACTGTTGCACCATCAGGGCTCATAGTCAGGTTCAACACTCTGGCCGTGTGACCTGAGGAGGAGTGCAGTCAGGGCTGGGCTGATCACCAAATGACCTGCTCCCTCTGGTTCTACCACAATGGTCGAGTTTGCTCCCCTGTGTCCTCATGAACCCCACCAGCTTGCATAGCTGTCTGTACATCATGCTGTGGCAGAATGAATTAACAGCCTAGGCATGCATTTGGAGCAACGGGGTTTCTTCAGCAGCCCATGGGAGAGCCTCCCTCTAGCAGCATAGCCCTGAACGCCATGCTGCATCAGTAATGCTCCAGGCTAGACCACCACTCTGCTCAAACCAAGGATTACATCTGCCTTCAGCCTCTAGCAGCCTTCCCTTCCCCAGGAAAAGGGCCCAGCCTACCTCGCAGCTCAGTGACCCTGGTCATTGTTGGGTACTTCCATATCACCAGCTGATTCTGTGCAAAGCCGTGGCCCGAAATGAACTCCTTGTAGTTTGTTGACCACAGGATAGAACAGACCTGGGAAGCAGTAATAACGCAGGTAAGACAAGCTGCTTGTGCTGCTGCTCCCCTGCCAGAGATGAGTGCGATCCCCTCCTTTCCCGTGCCCCTGGGCCTCAGGAGCCAGCAGCTCTGTCTAGGCATCCTGCCAGAATGTGTTTGTCACCAAGCTGGTGTTCATGTCTCACCTGGGAATGGGCATCAACAGCACTGAGGCAGGTGCCGGAACACACATTCCAGATGCGGATATGTCTGTCACTAGTCCCACCTCCAGTGGCTAGAACGTTTGACTGCCATGGACACCACGCCACAGCCTGAGAGAAAAGAATTAAGCCATGCAAGAGGCAACCTGTGCACAGCCAGGGCTGCGCGTCTGCCTCGCACAGACACATGCCCACACCCGGCCCACAGCAGCCCCGCACTCACCTTGACAGCACCCTGGTGCTGAGTGAAGGTCTGTACAGGAGCAAAGTCCCCACTGTCCCCCTGGGTACACGGCCAGATGTTCACCAGGTTGTCATTGCCACCGCTGGCCAGGTAGCGGCCATCTAGAGACCACTTGAGTCCACACACCTCCTGTGTATGGCCAGTAAGTGTGGCCACATGATGCTCGGCCACTCTGACATCGTGGTGGTGGATGTGGCCAGTCCGTGCCCCGCTGCAGAGAGAAGGCTTGCAGGGTCAGGCTGGCACATAATTTCAAAATCTGGTTTTGTGCCATTGCAAGATTGCCATTCCTCTCACTGGGTTTCAACCTGCATTACCCACATTGCTGGCCTGTTGGTGCAAGTGAAGCAGCCACAGCAGCTCTTCACAACTTCAGCACAAAGGGCAAACAAGACAGGCCTTCTCCCCACAATCCCAACAGAAGAGGCTGGGTAAGAATCCCAAGCCAGGACAGAAACTCCCTCTCTGCCATCCCTAACCTGCACTGCTCACAGATCTAGGATAGGAATCTGCAACAGCTAGACACTGCCCTTCACCCACCACTTTACCTGGAGAGGATATAGCTGTTCCAGCTGAGTGATCCCACACGGGAAGAATGGCTGGTCATATTTCGGAGGCGTTTCTGCTGCTGTATGTCCCATAGCTAGAGAGGCAGAGCAATAAGTTCTCCAGAGGATGAGGAAACCCAGCCCTGTTGCTTTGCCCTAGGAACCTCACTGCACAGACTCCGGCATTCAGCCTTGTCAGTACAGCAGCAGAGATCAATTTGTATCTCCTGCCTACAGAACACAGTAACTCCAGGAGTCAGAAAATCCCAAAACAAACTGCCTTGCTGCTGCAGTTGGCTGGATATGGACATTTCCACCCCACACCAGTCAAGGCAAGTCAAAATGCACTGCATCCTTCTTGTGTCAGCCAAGCCTTTGTCCCGAGACCCCACAGCTCTGGCAATCCCTCAATGCCTCTAGTTTTGTTCCTGCACTCACCTGGACCTCAGCATTACTTGTGCCAACAGCAAGGTAGTTTCCTTCTGTAATCCATGACACAGAGGAAACGTAATCATCTGGATGCTCCATCTGCAGCAGCTGGATAATCTCCCCAGAAGACTGGTTCCACAGATAGACAGAGTTGTCCAGAGCCACTGCCAGGAAATTCTGAGAGCTCCAGTCGATGAGATTCAGATCTGCAATTTGGAAGAGCAATGCAGGTCACACCGTGCTTACCTGAAGAGCCCTACCCTTCACCAGTGCTGGTGCCAACACACGCACATCTGCAGGTAAGGGGCAGCCTTCTGGGTGTCACCATGCCCAGCTGGTGGCATCAGGTAGCCCGGATCCAAGTCAACTGCACAGCACTCTGGACCACTGTTCCTGTAAGGCTACGCAGGGACACTCTGGAAGCAGTCCCTGCCCGCCTGAGTGCTTAAGATACTGGAACAGCCCACTTAGAGCTCCAGTTCCTTGGACCACGCCATCCTAGGAGCTGCACTCCAGTGCAGAATGATCTCAATACCCAGCATTCAACATTGCAGCCCACTTACAATAGTCATTGCGGATCTCTGGTGCATCCAGAATCCGGTCTGGCATTGAGGGAATGTATCTGCTAGTCTTCCTGCTGGATCCAGGTGTCATTTTCTGACTGTAGAGCACTTTCAGGTTATTCTGATAGCCTGTGTGCAGAGGAACGGAATTGTTAACCTGAGTTACTGTTTCCTCACAGCTGAACATGGCTCACCCAACTAGAAATCCCTTCCAGTGAAAAGTCTTGGGAGAAGAGATGCACTCAGAAGAGCACAGTGTGCTAACATCACTGGCAGCATTAACTGCTGAATCAGGGTGAGCTCCGATTCCCTAATCCACAGGAACAAGTTTAACTAACAAGCACCTTGTTTTCTGTATCCTGTTATGTTTAGTCACAGTTAAGCTCTGAAGTGCACAACAGAATTTGAAGCTTTTGCAGACATCAGGAAGGTTTGCTGTCTGCAATACCAGTGAGCCACTAGCAGTCTTTTTATCTTTTGTAAATAAAGTCACTGTAGCTGTTATGCAGCCCCTCAACCTCAAGAAACCTAAGGAGGGAGACTGGTGTGCACGGGAGCTCAGAGAAGCCAGTTGATCTCTCTGATGTCCACATACAGAGCCTCTGTGTTGATGTTCTGTTCCCCTGCCCAAATCTCTCCAGCTGAGTCATCTCACACAGACCCTGTACCATACCTTCTGGAGCGTTCTGTGGCTTTCCACTGAGGCGGAGGATCTTCGCCTCTTCTATATCGAAGCCATTCAGATTCAGTGCCCAGGCCTTCTGCTGCTCCTACAGGGACAAACCACCCTCAGCAAGATGTATTTGAAACACAAAGCCCATGATGCGCTTAAAATTGTAGCCGGATGAGAATACACCTAAGCCGCACTCTAGAATTGGGAGGTGTACATCTGCGCCATGGGAGTCAGCTACAGACAGGCAGCTCAAAGTAGTTTTTCCTTGGACACTGGCACGCTGTCCTGCCCATGTTTTCATACAGAAGAGTGGCAAGTTCAGCATCTCATTGCCAGTGGGGAAAGCCATGGCCACAAGGACCCAAATGCTTCATAAACAGATTTCAGAACACAGCGTACACATTCCAGAATAACTCCCCATATAGACATTGTCCTAGAATAGCAACCACCAGCAGTTTCACTGTGCACAGGCTCACAGCTTTCTGTCTCTGTAGCCTGCTATATTTTAAAGCCTCATTATCCCCAAAGCTGAATTTGGCTACCAGAAGTGGCACAGGCTAGAGGGATTGGAAGCAGAGGCATAAGGCTCTGTGCTCTTCCCTGTGCCTAGGGAATCAACCCTACAGAGCAGCTATGCTCAAGCTCCTGGGTAGCAACTGTGTACCTGTTCCATTCTACAGCTTCTACCTCATTCTAGGCTCCTGAAGCCCAGAGCTGGAAGCAGTGATAGCTGGGGCTGTCAGCCGCGTGCACCCATGAGGGAACTTACAGTTTGCTTCTCTGTAAAGGCCAGGACAGATTAGGTGTTTGGTAGTGATCATTGTTGTAACTTCGCAACATGCTCACCTTCTTGGTAGGTGACTCCTCAGCAGAGTCATTCTCTTTGGTTAGGAGGAAATTGGCCATATCCATCTGCATAGTACTGCGGTTAGGAATGTAGCGATCCCCCCCGGCCTTTGTTGGGGTGCTCTGGATTTTGGATCCAGATTTACCTGCATTCATGTGCATAAATATTGTCTTACAGTTAGTGAACAACCTGTGTTAGAGCTTTCAAGAGACAGCAAACCCAGCACTTCTCCACATGACCCCTACCAGACAAGCAGGGCTTGGAGAGCTCATGCCATCCCAGTCACAGCTAACTCATATTTCTGGAACTCCCTGCATAAGCTCTGGGTAGGGGCTGCCAGGAGACAGCTCCTTGGGTCTAGTGCAGCAATTCCAGAGTTCACAGATAAAGGAAGGATGCAAAACTTGCAAAGCTGTCAGCAGACGGTCAGTCCCACCCACACTCGTGCCCACACACAGCTGCACCAGCAAGGGGTCAGCCGTGCACCCAGCCCCACCGCCTCATGCTGGTGAGAAGGTGGGTGGCTTCCAGGAGCCAGGCAGCGTAGCCACCTCCTCCTGCCTGAGCAGCAGGCCGGCTAAGGCAGCCTGGCAGGGAGACCAAAGGCCGCCACTCCAGGCTAGCAGCCCAGGCAGCGCCACCCCCCCCCAAGCTATGCCGCCGGCCGCCGCCGCTCACCGGGTGTCCTGGACGGCGTCTTGCTGGAGCTGTGGGAGCGATTGGCCGGCTTCATGGGCGACAGGCCGGCGGCGGGGCTGGGCCCGGGGACGCCACTTTCCTTGGCCTTGCGCTGCCACCGCGCGGGCGGCGCGTTGGGGATCGGCGTGTCCAGCTTCAGCAGCCCGTGCAGGTCCGCCTCGAACACGAACTGCGCCATGGCGCTGCGGGCGGGCGGGCGGCGTTAGCGGGGCTCCGCGCAGGGACGCCGGCCGGGTGCAGCGCTCCCCCGCCGGGCCCCCCCTCCGGCTGCGCTTCGAGGCCCCCGCGCCACAGGACACCCCCCCCC